>JAPDPK010000111.1:2477500-2556141 GCA_031772115.1 Heritiera littoralis | reverse complement strand
TTATGTCTCTTAGCTTGACTTATCTATTTCACATTAGGTTTCATGATAAGTATACATCTAGTGGAAGAATAAATAAAACTTGACCTTAAGGATTGATGTCAAATATAAATTCAACAATTGGTATAAGGTCATAATTTTCCTTGGCCTATAATTTGTGATGATAAATGGATCTTAAATGTTATAATGCATGAAATTTTATCATCCATGAACTTATATTTTTATGACCAAATTATTAAAGAACTTGGGCTTTAATGACAACACCAACATTCAAAGATAAATGCAAACTTGAACATATGGATTTTGATTAATATCCATGCATTTATTATTTGAATCTTTCCTTGCTCATAATTGGTTAAGATCTTGAATGGAAAATTGAGTATAGGATTCTTTAGTTTCACGGAAGAAAATGTGTTTGCTTGAATATCTTGACTTTTTGAATCTTCCATGTGGTATAATTTTGTGAATATGAATATGGATTAATACTTTATAGTATGCTAATGTTTAATTAATCCATATGCATATTTGATGGTGTGTGATTGTGTTCTTGCATTTTTAGAATGATTATTTTCTTGACATGAACACACTACACATAAATATTGGATTCATGCAAAATGACTAAGTCAACCATTAGTAACAATTGGTATTTAGATTGAAATAACAACTGCAACCATATTTTCAACAATTGGTAAGCCAAAACTAAATTGCCAATTGCTATGAGCTTTAAATTGACAATTTTTCTTGTGCTCTTTAGTTTGAAATGACAAACAGAGAAGAATTCTCTTAGGATATTTTTGCATGAAACTCTTGTGTACTAGAATTTATAGTTAATTGCTATATATCTTAATTCTAGGCACAATATTTCTTGAAAATGATTTATGAGCACATGCATATGATATGTTATATAATTTTAGCTCATAATCATGATGTATTGCCATGCACCTTAGTTGGACTTAAGAGAACAATTGATGTACTTAGGTGCTTAATAGGATTGAAATAAGCAAGTCATAGACCTTAGTAGATATTTATACACAACTTGCTTCATTAATTACCAATTGTGAACTTCTTGCAAAATTATTTATAAACAATTGGTATAGGATCATAAGTCATGTTCTTTGCATGAATATTTCATACTCTTTGTGAATATTGACTTATTTATTTGTGCTATGAGTCTCATGTACTAACATGTTTGCTGTTGGATGGAGCATATTTTTTTATCTCTTCTCACATAGCCATGATTTTAGGGGGAGCATATCTTTTATTATTTTTCCTTCTTTTTGCTATGACAAAAAGGGGGAGAGATAGATATTAAGGGGGAGAGATATTAAGGGGGAGAGATAATGGAGGAGAAATAGTTTGAAAAATCATTTTCAAAACCCATGCTTATATTAAGGGGGAGCTTTGTAAAATCCTGCTTTATTTGAGGGGGAGTATTTTATCAAAGAATTTTCAAAGCAAATTTACATTAAGTTTTGTCATATCAAAAAAGGGGAGATTGTTAGCTTTAAATTGACATATATATTTTGAAATGACAAAAACTTAAGTAAGCTTTAATGTTTTAATTCATATTGTAAATTTACCTTATCACGCATGATTTTCTCAATCCATTCTAAGTGTTCATATCAAATATTAAGACCATGATTTAATGATATATTCTTATTGGTCTTAATACTTTATAAAATGGTTTTCAATATTAAGTAATTTTCTCAAGAATTATTGAACATAAGTTTAGAAAATTACTTATAAGTTTTTGGACAATATTTTCATTTGAGAAAGTCAAGAAAAACTCCCTTAAAGCTTATAAATGTTTTGGGTTGAATTAAAATCAAAAGCCATATCATTTCTAATCCAAAAGTGCAGGAAAATAGCTCTCTGGAGGCATGGGATCGATCCCCTAAGGGAAGGGATCGATCTCTTTTTGGCAGTAGGCATTTTGGCGGAAGAAAAGGTCCCTCAGCGCAGAATAAAGCATTTTGGAATGAAGAGATCGATCCCCTATGGAAAGGGATCGATCCCCTATGGAAAGGGATCGATCCCTTTGCCCGAAAATAGCCTCTAACGGCTAGTTTTTGTGAGACAAAGGTCATATTCCAGTTTTGGCTCCACCCGACGGCTAAAATACATCCAAGGGACTATAAATAGAGGCTTAGAAGCTAAAGAAAGTAAGAGGAACTGCTCAGAAATTCTATTCATCATCTTCTTCATTTTCCTCAAGCCTCAACAACAAATCAAGAGCTACAAAGTCTTCATCTTCCATCATTCTCATATTCTTTGTATAGAATAGCACAAATCTTGTATAAGCTTTTTCCTTGTGCTTAAACATTGTAATCACTTGTCTATCTAGAGGCCCTTCTTTGATTACACAATTTGTAAACACACTCATTCCTTGTAAAAGAGGGAGGTTACTCTTTAGCATAAGAAAAAGAGGGAGGTTTCTCTTGAGCCTAGAAAAAGAGGGAGGTTACTCTTGAGCCTAATAAAAAGAGGGATTGTAATCACAAATTCAAGATAGTGGATTTGGAGAAAATCCTTGGGAGCGTCTCAAGGTAGAGGACGTAGGCAAGGTAGCCGAACCTCTATAAATCGATTGTGTAAATCTTTCTCTCCCTACTCTTTATTTACTTGCAATTATATTATGTTTATTGCATTGAACTTGGATTGCATGCTTGCCTAGCTTAGAGAACTTAAAAAATAATCAAATAGGCTAGATAATTTAGAAGAATCGCAAAACGAGCTTAAGGGTAGTTAAAAACCGATTCACCCCCCTCTCGGTATAACCTATAGAGCCAACAATTATATATATAATATTCCTTTTATTAGTTTTATCACTATATATATATATATATATATATTATATCTATATAATAAAATATATTTTATACATTTTATTATTAATTCAATATATATATTTTTTTACTATGTGTGTGTATATATATCTTTATTGAATTAGTATTTAAATAGGTTATATGCTTATTTTATTTATATCCCTTATCATTTATCTATCATGTATATCAATTTATATCCTCAACCTCTTATAATTAAATTCCTTGTATGATTCAACTCCACATCAAATTTATCAAATTAATTTCTCCAATAATTTACTATTTCTTCTTTTTTTTAAGTTATTAAAAGTCTAAAATTCACCTCTCATAATTTCATTAAAATACCCCCTTATAAAATCTCTAACATTATATTTCTCATTGAATTCCTCATACCTCAATTTCTCAAGATTATCTTATTTAATTCCTCCAAATTATAGTTCGTCATGCTTACTCTCACACTTTAATATGATCTCTCAATTATAAAATCTAATTTCCAATAACTCCTTAATTCACTTACCAAGTACAGAAATTCGCAACCGTTACAGATTGAGTCTATGATTGGGTTACTTCCAATCACTGATTACCTTAACCAAGATTGTGGACTTTTGGTTTCCAAATTTTCATGTAAGGGATTTATTTGCAATGTATAAATGTTATTTTCAGTGTAGATGGCATATCATTAAAATCTTCTAGCAGCAAATGAGCTATTTGGAGATGCTGGAGTTGGCTGTGCAGCATATTAATTGCCTTCAAAATGAAGCTTAGATTCATAAATTTGTCATGCTTTGTTATAGATTATTATTATTATTATTATTATTATTATTATTATTATTATTATTATTATTATTATTATTATTATATGCTTCTTTTTGCATTGAAATTTGTTTGTTTGAAATCCCACAAATTAGATTGCTATGATTCTGAATATGATAGATTTCTATGATTACTGTGGGTCATACATGCATTTAGTGCAATGTAGAGTACATTTAATTCATTAACTTTCATTCTAGATCTGCATTGTATGTAAAGAGAACAAATCCAATGAGTTGGATATCAAGGGTATTTCTGCAATTCAAGTTGTCCTTGGAGTGTCTCCTTCGAAGATTAAGCATGTGCCTTATAACTGGTGTTTGCTTAGGTAATACATTGAACTTCAGTGAGCTTTTTAGAAAATTCAAGTGGTCTTGGTGGATGAAGGTTTGTGTTCCATCTGCATTTGGAAATGAGAAAAGCCATGAAAGGCCATGCGCCTCAATTATCCAACCTTTTTAGTCTAGCAATGCTTAGGAGATCAGATGGGTCTTGACAAAAGTCATGGGGGTGATCCGTGAACTGCAATCTTACCGTTTCTTATTCTCCGCAATGGTCCCAATTCCATTGCTACTGCATTTCCCAAATTGCATGAAAAGTCTAAACTGTTTGAAATTTGCCAATTTTGTGAACAATGTGCTCTAATCCTAACTCCAAAGGTTGCTGCACTATCGCCAGCAGTTAGACAGGAATCTGTCCTAATATTTTCCTGATTGGTCAGCATCTCCTTTCTTCAGTGACAAATATGTAACACTTGTACTACATGAAATCAGGCTTTTAGCGGCGTTTTTTTTATCATTTAGCGGCGTTTATAAATGCTGCTAAGTGACTGTGGCACTTTGTAAAAACGCCACTAAAAAACGCCAGCTATACTTGCGTCGGGACATATAACGACATTTTTCAAAAAAAAATGCTGCTAATGCATAACGACAGTTGTGAAACGCCACTAGGTAAATTGTTTAGTGGCGTTTCTGTGAAGACACCGCTAAATGGCATAAAACGCAAATCCTATCCAGCCACGTAGTATGCGCTTTCGCTGTGTGCTTTCACTCTTTGCCTAAAGTTGTTTAAAGTACTAATGTTGTCTGTTTGCATCAGATCCGTATTTTACTGTTTCCGTATTTTACTGTTTCTTTTTTTCTTTCTTTCTAAGAGATATAGTTTTACTTTGTTTTTATCATTTAAAATTGCATGTGTTAAATATTATATCAAAATGGCTTTGTTTAGACTTAATTTTTTTCCAATAATTTTAAGAGAATTTTTAATAATATTTGATATATTTGAAATTTTATCAGGTGATTTTAAAAAACATTTCTTTTCATATTGATTTGATATATTCAAAATTTAGAAGAGAAAAAATAAATAAAGAAAAGGGTAACAGAGTTGCAGCATGTCAACAAGATGTCAAAGGCATTTCAGTTATCTTCACGGACTAAGCATTTCATTGACAATGAAATCATTCATAACAATTCGAGAATGCAACATTGCTAGGCACATAGAATCCCAAACCCTGGTTACATACAAATAGGGGTAAACTACAAACACAGGCTGCAGCCTTGTAATTTCTAAACAAGCTTAACTTACATAGTAAGACAAATAGTCAAAAATTGTCACAAATCAGATGAACTCAGTAGTTAAACAACAGATTAAAATGCTTTTGCTGTATTTCATTCCTAGATTTAATTGCAATTATATTAAATCTTACCGGCCGCCAACAATGTAACTTCTAAAGAAACAAAATCTAACCCCTGAAAGAGAAGGAAATAGATGAAAAATTTCAAGACCTGAATCGAAGAAGCTGCTCTCTTTGATGATTATAGATTGTCTTCTCCATTGACACTAGAATGATCAAAACCTTACTAATAAACAAATATATATTTAGAATGTTAATGACATTTACTTTGATAAAAACACACTCAATAAATTTGATACCTGAGCTGGCTAAGAGTGTGAAGCTTCGAAACAATAGCAAAACTGAAAACAGAATTCCAAAGGGGATGTCGTTTATATAACTCTTTTCATTAGCAAGAATACAAAGGAGAAGGCAATTTTCTTTCCTAACCAATATAGAAACACACATACATTATTTTAGTAAATATACATTATCCTTAGAAATCAGGATAATTTAGAAATCAACACATCAAATTCTTAGACAAATGAAAATAAAGGATGTCTTTAAACTTGCAATAAAAAAACGTGGCTTAGGAAACCATATGAAAAACAGCAAATACAGGAAGGTTAGTCCTGCCAAAGCAATCTGTTCTACAAATAATTTTCTTCCTTCTCCTATAAACAAGCGGCTACCAAAACCATAATGCATTGAAAGCGTACCTAATTCCACCACTTCTAATTATTCTTATTACCCTTCTGATATCTCTAATATCGAGGTTTATGCTGCTGCTCAAGCTTCTCCTTCCCCTCCTCGACATTCAAGACCAGTACATGTACGAGAGCAATATCAAACAAATCACAACATGGACTTTTCCTTTGTCAAGCCTTAAATTTATAATTACTTCTTTAAATATCTTAATTAATTACTACAGCTAGCTAGCACACTTTTTGACAACAAAAAGATTGTAACATGTATCTAATTTTGTGAACCAATTCAATTGCGTAGATTATTTTTATAATCCAAAGAAGAAATTAATTGCATAGTCTACTAATAGTGCTATATAGTATTCATGAATTAAATTCAATTGGTTGTAGTGCTTAATAAAAAGATGAGAGAGTATGAATATACACAGTATGTTTCTCATTTTTTTATATGTATACATATATATATATATATATTTATATATATATGTAGAGATGGGTTTGTTAGAAAATATATTTAACCACCTAATTAAGCTAACCCCATTTAAAAAAAAGGATTAGAATAAAGTAATAAACTTCGTGAGACCACCTCAAATGCTTATTAATTTTTTTTAATTAATAGATTGATAGAGATTAGGAAGAAGGAAATAATATTCGAATATCATAGCAGGAATTAGAAGTTAATCAACAAAAAAGGTCCTTTTGGAATAAATTAATAACTTACCTTAAGTAGTCATAGTCTTGTTTAGGTAATTCCTTTGTAGATAGAAGGTATTAACAGATGGCTTGTGATGGCAAATGATGGAGAGCTGGATTTGCAGCAAGGGAGGCAAGTTGGTTGGCTGATAGTGTCACACTTTCTTCAGCCAATGCATCGCAAAATGCTCTATAAGTTGTGAAGTTTCCTTCCTGGAGGTTTCACAAGAAAGTTTACAATGCCATAGTAATTGCATTAGCAAGCAAAAGGAAGAGGAAATGAAACAAATAGTTTTGAACATCAAATTGCTTAATTAAACATGGACATTTGACTATCCTTCATTTGACTATCCTAGATAGCTAAGAGGAGAAAAAGAGAATAGAAGGAAAAATTTAAGAACCCTAGCATAACATAACAATGCAAGAAGTACAAGAGAAACGAATCAAGCTTAATTAATAGCTATTGAATCATGAAGAATACACATAAATACTACAGATTACGATGACTATTCCTAATCCTAATCCTAAACTTTTTATTACTATGTTATATCAATTCTTTTCCGATATGAACATGGTAGCTAGCTCAGATTTCAGAGGTATTGGTTTGAGTTTCTCTTGCAAGGTCACCATTAACGACACTTGTATTAATTAAATATCAATACAGAAAAAAGTTCAATACAGAATGCTACAAACTACAAATCTGCGTAGTCATGACATAAGTGGGCCATTGAGAACAGATCCGAACCACCAAGGAAAACAAAACCTGATAGACTGCATATCCATAGAAGCTAATTGTGTGAGCAATCAAGCCAATCATTTCAAATTTCATTGCCACCTTCAAAAAGACTAAACAAACATAGAACACATCTCTAGAACCCAAAATGAAAAGCAAATCACGCAGTGCCCTAAATCTAACAGAAAACAAAAGGCAACTAGAAATCATCTCAATAAGGAACAGACAAGCAGCAGAAAAATTACTTCCAAGAGGCATGGAAGAAATTAGAATTCCGTGAAAACAGTTTGTAAGACCTGATTCTACACTACTATAGACCCTAATTTCATAAAATTTGATAGTGGAAATTAAATAAATAATGAATGTTGATTTCCACTTGAGTGAAAAATCCTTAACTTGAAATGTAAATGGAGCAATTTCTGTGAAATACTCTATGGGCGAGGATTATAATGGAACAGCTCGCCCAAGAAAGGACAATCGCCAATAGATGATGGAGAGTTTGATGATGGAGAGACGAATTAATTACCTTTTTGGCGAATAGGTAAGTTCGCCAAGTTTAGTTGGCCTGAATGAGGCGAGGGCTCTGATCGCCCAAATGAACCTAGTAATGATCGCCCAAAGAGTGAGTATGGCGAGTAAAGTGATCTCCCATATAGAAGTGCAGATGATAGCCTAGGAGGCAAGAAAAGCCCTAATGTACTCGCCAAATTTATAATGTTAAGTGTGATCGCCAACTTGTGGCGTGAATCATAGCAAAGTTGGCGAGTTGAGCCATAACTGGTGATCACTAGCAATGTAACTATGGCAGTGATCGCCAAATTTCAATGTGATCGCCTAAGGGAAGGAACTCAGCTCGTAATTGCCAAATCTTAAGTTGGCACCAAAACAAATTGGCGATGCCCAGGTGCAAACAGAGGCGAGCTTGAAAATTTGCATAGGCGAGCCTTAGAATACTAGCGAGATGAAAAGTTGGCGAATTGAAATGGAGTGGGCGAGCTGAGGTCTAAAGTTGAGAAGGCGAACTGGAATCAGCTCGTGTGGACAAAATGGAAATAAATTCAAACCATTGCAGGAAAAAAATTGACTTTGTACGCCACACAGCTGAAGAAAATTAAGAGAGGATGTTAAAGTCAATAAATGAATTAACCTTATTGGTTGAGGAATAAAACAAAGAAGGCAAATAAGTCAAGAACGGTGCAGAAAAGATTGGCATGCCGTTTCGTTGGCTACAGGTGTCTTCATCCATTAATGAGGGTTGAAAATTAACCCGAGCTGTCTCTTTCATCTATTTAATGCATGAAAGAAGAGAAATGATGGAAGGAGCAGAATAAGGGACAGGTGGTAGATTTTGATTTGGATAGCATGGCTTTATATATGAAGATTGAATGGAAAAACCGATTTGATTAAACCTTCATCCTTATCGCTGTTATTCTACCACTTTTACCCGATTCTATGTTACTGCAAGTTCATATTCGGTTCCTTCCATTTCTGCCATGCTTGATCTACTAAACTTCGTCCTTAAGTTGGCTAAACAAGTAAACCTACTTGCAAAACCTTTCCTCCATCGTTTGATGAGCTGAAGGAATAAGCAAAAGGAGCCCAACGTAAGATAGAAAGTGATTTGTTCTGGAAGTGCAGTTGGTTAAGGTGAGTTCCATATTTCTATGGTTCTCTTGATATTCAATGGTAGATTTCTATGTTTTACAAAGTAATAAACATAGATGTAGCCTTGTTTTTAGTTAAATCCTTAGAGAATATGAAAACTAGAAACAAGATGTGGTCTTGGAAATAGACAAAAATAAATAAGGAAAATACTGGAAAAGTGACGAGAATGGCGACTATTGTGATCGCCCATGTTGAATGTTAGTGATCGCCAATGAGGCGAGTAGGAAATAAAGAACTCGCCAAGTAAAAAGTTCTTGTTCAAGTGGGCGAGGTCGCCACATGCAAGTTAAATTCAGATAGGCGAGCCCACCTCTGAATAAAAAGCAGTGTGGGGCGAACTCACATGCATAGGCATGGCGAATTAAAGTGTGGGCGAGCTCCCACATGTAAGCCATGTAATAAATGGCGAACTCTTTTGGGCGAGCTAGTTGATTTTAAGTCTCGCCAAAGGGATGGAAATATATAAAAAGAAAATATTAATAGTTTTAATAAATTATTTTGCAGCCGGGAATTAAGGATTCGGTAAAAGCAATCAGGAAGGCGAGCAAGAAGCTAGGCTTCGTAATACCAGGTAAGAGAGTTGTATGTGAAGTACATGCATGTCCTATGGAGTAAAAATATTATGAAAATATTGAGAAATTGTTTTGGTTTATGACATGCATTAGTTGCTAAATTGTTTTGATTTTGGGCGAGCTATAAAGCAGACCCCTATGTTTGATTTTGAGCAAACTGGTAAAGGGCGGGCGAGCCAATAGAAGGTGACCCTTTTTATGTTGTTTTGGGCGAACAACACAGTTTTAATTGAAATCCGGGCTAGCCAATGGAAGGCAACCCCTGTTATGATGTTTTGGGGCGGGCGACCCGTTTTGTTGAGAAAATTCCGGGCGAGCCAAAGTGGGCGAACCCTTTTGTAATGTTCTTGGCGGGCGACCCTGTTTTAATAAAACTCCGGGCGAGCTACAAAGCCTAGCCCTTTATGATGTTTTGGGCGAGCCAATCATAGGCGACCCATGTTTTAATAAAAATTCGGGCGAGCCAAAAATAAGCAATCCCTTTTTGTGACAATAGGCGAACTGGCCATGGACAAGCCATAGTGGGCAAGTTGGCTATAGGCAAGTTGACCATGGGCGAGCCGTTATGGGCGAGCCAGTTTAAATTGTTTTAAAAAGCTAATGGTGGCGGGCGAACACTAGTTCACCGCTGTGGGCGAGTTGACCATGGGCGATCTGATTTATTTGGTATTTTGCTCACACGAAAAATGCTCTGTTTTAATGTTTTTGTAAACAGAAAATATAAAACCTTTTTGGGCGAGTTGACCATGGGCGAACTAGCCATGGGTGAGCCAATTTAACCCGTGCCTTTCTCACACGAAAAATGGTGAGATTGCGGGCTGTTTTTACTATTTTATGTAAGACCTTTTTGGAAAAATAAATCATTTTGAGAAAATGATGAGTTTGGTGAAATAATTCCTTAAAGATGCTTTATGAAATATAATTTGATTTTGAGACTTTAGGCCCCTAGTTTCATGCATTATGAGTTATGAGGCTGATGGACTCGCCAAGTCATCAGCGGTCTCGAGGTCACCTGGCAAATGGACCCGAGGACCACCTATAGATTGTGGCCATAGATCTAGCCGAGATAGCCGTGATCGGCGATGGCCTACGGGTGCACCCCAAAAGCGGATGGCTTGTGTTCCTAGAAAGGGGTAGGGAACGATGAGAGCATGATTTATTTGTAGGGTGATGCCTAGTCTCAACTTATTGATTTCTGTTTACTGAGGGGATTTATTGAATCCATTTACTATTTACTACATTTTAATGTAAATTGTTTAACCAATGATTGGAATGGTGTATTGAGAGTATTGTTTACTATATCCACTATTTTCCTAATTGGTATGATTTTAGGAAAAATAAATACTTTGTGGCATATAGTTTTGCTTTCTTTAAAGCAGCATACGTCTCCTTTACTGAGCGCATGATTCGCTCACCCCTTTGTTTTAACTCCACAGATAAAAAGACACGGAGTTAGAAAACTATATCCCAAATGGATATAGCTATGTGTAAAAGCGCTGGGGCAAATTATGTTAAATATGACAGGTACAGTCACATCTCTTTTACATTTCAGACATTAGTATACAGTACTACTATATTGAAACAAGGACAATAGGGGATGTTAGATGTAAGGAATAGTGAAAAAATTTCATATTCCGTATTTGTTAAATAAATGTTTATCATTTATTGCTATCACTGTAGAATGTTAATGGCATCACAGACAGCCCAACAGGAAAAGTGTATAGAAAGACGTGAAAAATGTGGTAACGGGTTGTTACACAGTCATAATATGAAAAACCATTTAGTCTATGAGACATAGAGATGATCACGATTCAACTCTCAATTTCAATACAAATATCAAGTTAGGTGGAACCGAGATCTTCAAGTCCCAAAATTCTCTTAGTGTTTGATTTGATAAATCAAAGTTGAGAGTTTTTAGAATTTAATTTACCTGGCAATACAAAAGACTTGTATCTTTTCACGAAAATCTGAAACGCCAAATTTCAAGGGACTTAAGAAAGTCCACCAACATTTCAGGCAAACAAATGAAACCTAAGAATTAAACCCTCGAGAATCTGCAAGGAAAAAAAACTAAATCGTCAAACCCTAAATCACTAGAAATAGTGACGAATGCCGTGTGTTTGACGAGTGGAGTCAGGCTTTGACTCGCCACCCGATTGTTTTAACCTTGACATTTCTTGCTTGAGATGAGCAAGTCCCGTTTCTAATTCCTGGATCTTCCTCAAACGCTCCTCCGCTGGAGGCGTTCCCATTTTCAGTTCCTTTTCCCTCCATGGCCTCTTTCCATCTCACTTTCTCTCTACTACCAAATCCTAAATCACGAGAAGAAGTGTAGCTTGAAGATGACAAAGAGGAAGAGAGAGGTAAATGAAAATTTTAGGGATTGTTGGGTGAAAAAAATGAAAAGTCCCCAAAGATTTATAATTTTAGTGGAAAAGAAAGAGGTAGGAGAAGAATCATTAAAATTTGTTTTATTTTATATATTTAATATTGGGAGATAACGACGTTTGTAAGAAAAAACGCCGTTATCCCTTAAGGTTAGCACCTTCTTCCTTTAAACGCCAATATACTATTGGTATTTTAAAAATATATATATATATATTTAATTCAAAAAAGGTGGCGTTTCTAGTGGTAAGTGCCGCTCCACTCTTAAACTTAGTGGCATTTTTCCTTAAAATGCCGTTATATTAATTATATATTTTTTGTTTTTATTTTACATCTAATTTAATTATTCAACATATCGGCATTTTTATCAAAAAACGCCGCTATGTTTAAAATTTAGAGACGCTTATAAGATAAATGTCGTTATTATATTGAAAATACTATAATTGGTGGCGTTTTAAATTGAAACGTTGCTAAATAAGTGCCGCTAAAAGTCTAATTTGCTGTAGTGTTGTTACTCTTGTTACCCAAAATGCAGTCTAAAAACAGTCATGTTTTACCTGTAGCTCAGGGATGGCAATGCAGCATATTAATGGCCTTCAAAACTAAAGCTCAAGCTCGTAAAATGTCATGTTGAGTTACAAACAGATGCATTGTGGAGTACATTAATTGATTAATTTTGTTACCATTGTTTTGTATTGTATTTAAAGGGAATAAATGTTGTGGATTGGAATTCAAGGGTATTACTGCAATTCAGGTTGTCCTTGGAGAATGGAAACTCACTCAAAGATTAGCCTTGAGTTGTGAGCCACAAACTCATAACCTGGAACCATGGATCTAATGCTTGAGAAAGGCCTTGGTGGCTGTCTGATGCCTTCTTTGGTCAAGTTACATACATTTCAGCAACACCGAAACTGCTCTGAACAAGAATTCTAGGCTGTTTTAATGTTTCAAATTATATTCAACCATTAGAAGAAATTATTAAAATTGTCTATATTCACATCTTTATTTTCTAATCAAAATAATCTAATGGTACTTGTATTTTTAGAGTAATAAAGAAATAAACAATTCACCAATAACAAGAAAATATATAATCAATTACTTAGTGATTTGAGAGTAAAATCTTAAATGCATCAAATAAATGCGAGAGAGTGCATCCTTATAATTATCTAAATAAGTGATTAGTTTATACATAGCTCGAAATATATTAAATGAGTTAGATTAAATAGTCATATAAGTAGATACAGTCTAGATTATTTGTTCTATAGATATGATAAACAAGTGGATTGACAAGGTAGAGTTGTACCAAAACAAACTACCAATAAAAGTAATGCATAATTTTAAGGTTGCATTTTGAGAACAATTAAAATTGTATTTATTTCATTGTAATGCATGATAGAAGTAATGCTAGATTGTTAATTCAACTTAAAAAAGTTAAAGGTTTCAGATGTATTCCAAAAAGACTAAATTTCAACCATTCCAAAAGCTACCTAAATTTTTTTTCTCAAAAAAAAAAACCACCAAGTTGAGTTAGTCTAACACAAAAATGGTTGAAATTCATATTCCCTGCCATTGTGAGGTGTTTGATGTTCAATTATCTCAATAATATGAACTAGTTAAATATAATTAATATCATATAAATTAAATTGATAGTATATTTTGTGTATAGTGTGACCATATATATACGTAATATATTTATATTATACATGTATTAGTCCTTAATGGGATGGATTAATACATGATTTAGAATATAGGGGTCTCTACCCTTGGAACATATATATAAGCTACAGGATGACCCATTAATCATTGTAGCATTTTGGTTGAGTTGAACAAGGGCAACTCTCTCCTCTCTCTCTCTTGTTTCCCACACTTCTCACCATAATCTCTCCTTCACCACCAACACCGGCGGAGCACTGGTGGCACCTCCTCCCCATGATAGCTTCGGTAGTGGCGGAAATGGCGGTGGAAATGGTGGGTTTTGGCTAAACCCACCCAAGGTTAGTTTTCTCCTCTTGTTATTGTGCTAATGGGCTTTGGTGGATGTTTTAATTCCAACAATTGGCATCAGAGCATCCTCACCTTAAAGCCATTAGCTATTTTCGAAGAAAGATTAGGATCTGAGCAAATTTCTTTTATTTTTTTGGGTATTTTCGGATTTTATGAAACTCATTTGATTTTCATGTGTTTTTAGCTCAAATATTATAGATTTATTGTTGTAGAGGGTTTTAGGATGAAAAACCCATTTATTTTGGACCGAAAATGGTAGAAATGGAGGGAGAAATGGACAAATCGAGTTAAAAGACCCGAATTTCTGCAAAAAAAACCTGAAACGGGCGAAGCATGCGGTCGATAGTTGTAAGTGGCTCGGGCGCGTGTACAACATGCGCCCGAGACTGGAAATTAAAAAAAATAAAAAAATTTTTCTTAGCCATTATAACCGTACGGGCTGGGCCGTTTTTTGGTGTTTGGGCCATTATTTTCGGCCTGTTTTTTGTGGATGCTTTAATTCCAAAAATTGGCATCAGAGCATCCTCACCTTAAAGCCATTAGCTATTTTCGAAGAAAGATTAGGATCTGAGCATATTTCTTTTATTTTTTTGGGTATTTTCGGATTTTATGAAACTCATTCGATTTTCATGTGTTTTTAGCTCAAATATTATAGATTTATTGTTGTAGAGGGTTTTAGGATGAAAAACCCATTTATTTTGGACCGAAAATGGTAGAAATGGAGGGAGAAATGGACAAATCGAGTTAAAAGACCCGAATTTCTGCAAAAAAAACCTGAAACGGGCGAAGCATGCGACCGATAGTTATAAGTGGCTCGGGCGCGTGTACAACATGCGCCTGAGACTGGAAATTAAAAAAAATAAAAAATTTTTTCTTAGCCATTATAACCGTACGGGCTGGGCCGTTTTTTGGTGTTTGGGCCATTATTTTCGGCCTGTTTTTTTTGGGCCAATAGTTTTAGGTCCCTTTATTCTTTATTTTCGGGCTGCAATTTTTTTTTGGTTGGGCCGTTTTTTGGTTTAGTTATTGGACCACATTTTTGGCTCATTTTGGTTTATGTTTTTGGGTCAGACTTTTATTTGGACCATTTTGCATTATTTGGACTTTGTCATTTAAATTAAATTGGCCCATTTATTTTGAAATTTATTTTGTTATTTAGTTTAATTATTTAAATATTAGGCAAAAATAATTTTGTGATATTATTGGCATTATTTGTTTAGTTATTTTAATTGGCTATTTAGGAATAATTAATTTTGGGAAATTAAAATTAATTAATTCTAAGGCTATTTTGCCTAATAAATTTAAGGGCCATATTGATTAATTAATTTTTATTTGGCTATTAAATTTGGATTAATTATTGGCTATTTTGCATAATTAATTAATAGCCATTTTGAATTATCGTTTTAAGGGCCATTTTGATTAATTAATTATGGGCCATTTGGTTAATTAATCTTTAGGTTATTTTGATTATAAACCAGATTTATTTAATAGGCATAATTAATTGTTAAGCCCAAAATTAAGGGGGTATAAGTGAATTTTTGGAGGAATTAATTTCGAGGTAATTTTTTGGAAATTCAATTACCCATTTAGTTCAGAATTCACTTAATTTTGAAATATATACTTATGCCCATAAATTAGTAATATTTGGACTAATTAAATAAGTTTAAATAAATTATTTGGGTATTTTGTTGAGCCATTTTGGATTATGGTTTACCCATATCGTTAATAATTTATTTAAACCAATATACTCTCTAAAATTGATATTTCCTTATTATTTGAATATTCACATTTATGTGAAATTATTTCAATTAATTAATGTTGAGCCTAAAATTACTACATATGCTTCAGGAATTGCATATTTTGGATGTAATCAATTTTGGTCAATGAATTTTGTGAATATTCTTAAAATTATAAATCATTAATTGGATTGACTAGTACTTGCCTGTCGCGAGAATAGTCATGATTTATTTTGATAATTTTATGAATATAATAATAAGGCAACGCATAGTGATAGTTGCATAATTTACTAAGACCTCTATAAGTGACTAGTCTCTCCCTGTCAGATTGTTAGTTGCTTTAAGAGATGCTTGGGACTGAGAGGATTCTAGTTGGGATATAGCACGATCTTCCTACCCTGTCGGTGGGCGATCATTCAAGTTATATTCAACTAGTTTTGTCTTATCCTTTGTAGTGTATTGTGGAATAAATTTTGATATTGTTTGAGTTATTCCACTAGCCTCCATTAATTCTGATTATTTGTGCAACTATCACATATAAAATCTTTAGCATGATCAAATTAGATAGATGATGTGAATCACGCTTTGCAATTAAAGGTGTATTGAACTAAAAAGTAACCCTGAGAGCTTATTTGTCTTCTATACCCAAAAATGTGAGCTCTTTGAGGACAAAAAATTAATATAGAATTTCGGGAACACTCAAGTGAGAATCCTTTGATTATATAAGGCATGCCATTAATGAGAATATCAGAGAAAGTGTTCCAATTAATGATAACCAAGAAGTATATATATGGATGCCATTAGAAAACAATTCACATAAGATCGATAAAGGTTGCAATAGGAGTTTGATTCAATACATGGCAGATTTAGTACTACTTCCTTCTGGGGTGGAGAGTGAGAGATCTTCTAAGTTTGCAGATCTCATTTAATGCAGAAGGAAGTATGACATTTTAATATCAAAATTGATATTTCATTCAAGAGTGGGAGATCCTTCAGGTTAACAGATTTCATTCAGCCATAATAATGACATATGCTAGTATTACTGCCAAAAAGGAAATATTATTAAGAGGTCTCAATAAAAGGTCATTTTAGAAGAAGATATTTGCCAAATCCAATTCCCTTTCTGATTTCACCAACACTTGTAGATATCAATGTGTGCTACTTCTGTCATAAACTTGGGCACAAGAGGGTAGTTTGCAAGAAGTCTTCTAGATTGGGATGTGTAAAAGGCATTTCGTTAGCTTTTATTTTAAATCCAATCTAGGAAATATACCCTCTTACTATTGGTGTTTGGATATCGGTGCTATTATTGATAAAGTTATAAGCAACCGGGGATCGAATAAGGAAAAATTGTTGTGAATTGGGGCTATAGAGTTAAAATCCATCTCGAAAACATAAGAATTAGCCAGATTGTTGTTACATTTCGAAGACAGCTTTGGAACTACTGTCAGTTTATACTTTTCATTCCGAAAACAGAAAAGTATTTTGCTGAGTAACAACATATATATTTATATATTGATTTTGGCGTTCTACGTGATGGATACACAATGGACTTGTACCTTAATATTGGGCAAATTTTATTCATTTGTGAATGATGTGACTCGATTCTAATTATGATAGAATAAATAAGAAATCTATCAAACAGTGGCGTAAGAGTTAGGGACATTTTGAGGCACATGTAGGATTGCATTAAAGGAAATCTTACTGCTAATATTAAGGACATGATTAACAGATATTGAAATGATTAGGAGCTGATATATATGGACATTTATAGATTATTTCCACATATTGTATTTAGTGGATATAAGTTGTTAGCTTTAAATTAACAAGAATTTTGAAAATGACAAAACTCAAGTAAACTTAAAAATGATTTTTATACAAGTAAATTTGCTTTGAATGAACTCAATGATTGAAACTATTTTAACAAAGTCTTGGAGTGTGATTTCAACTGAAAAAGTCAGTAAATACTCTTAAGAAAAGTGCTAGAAGTTTTTGAACTGACTTAGAATCACAAAAAAAACCATAAACTATCTCAAATTGCAGTTAAAGACGTGCAGGAAGGCATTCTGGTTAAAAGGGATCGATCCCTACTGTAGAGGGATCGATCCCATTTTGGCAGTAAGTTGGACAAGCACCCTGGAACAAGTTGAAATGCTCTCGTAATAAAAAGGATCAATCCCTCTGGTAAAGGGATCGATCCCTTTGCACGAGACCTGACAGTAACGGCTAGTTTTTGAGGGTTTTAACGGGAGGATTTGCATTAAATGCTTCACCAACTGTTCTATCCGTTTGGTGGGTTATAAATAGAGGTATTTATGAAGTTTGGAGGCAGAACAAGTACTCAAAAATCCTCAAGCTTCAAGAAAGAAAATCAAGTCTGAAATTATTCATTGTGAAACTCCATTTGTGAGAGTTCTTTGTGTTCTTCACCCATTCACTGAAAATTCTGTTATTCAAAGGGGTGAGCTATCCTTGTAAGGTCTGATATTGTAGAGTGTGGGAATACTACAAGGGTAGAGGATTAGAGGGAGATTTCTAAAGTCTCAAGAAAAATTGTAAAAGGTCTTGCCACACCTTCAAGTGGTTTGTAAGCATTCTCAAGGAAGAGGTGAATCAAAACCTTGACAAGGAGTTCAAGGAGAGAGGACGTAGGCAAGAGATTGGCCGAACCTCTATAAAACTTGTGTTTGCTTCTCTTTCCCTTACTCTTATTTACTGCATTTATTTCATTGTTGTTTATTTGACTTTGATTGTGCATTAAGAGTTAAGAAAATTAGAAATAACTAGAAAAACCGATTCACCCCCCTCTCGGTAGAGCCAACATAAGTGTTTCATCGCTTTCATTAATAGTGGCCGTGGAGTGTCAAGATTGAAGTCTCAATTGAGCTTCACTAGACAAGAATCTCTTTCTTAGATATCTGAAGCAATAACCATCAGAATGCTGCACATTCCTTTGCTGTTGCTTGCTTTGGAATGGATTCATGGGATAATACAAACCCTTTTTTGTTTTCTGCCCCAGCAAGCTAGAAGTCGAAAATACTGAAGGCAATATTTACAACTATCTAAATGCCTTGGAAACTCAGGTGGATTTTTCTCCCCGTTTTAAATGACATCAAAATCAAGGAAGAATAACTTAATGGTGTTTGTTATTTCTTATTAGAAACCGAATATTTAGGTGTTTATTTTTTCTCATCAAAATCAATATGGTTGCTTGTCAAGTAGGAGCATGATTTTCTCCTAATAATAGCATCATTAATTAGTTTCTCATCACCATGATGAATTCCAGTGTGGTTTATAGTCATGTCATTGACTTCTCATTATTGTCTTTATTCATTTAATCTTTATTTCAGTTTATCTTGCCCCAAACAATGCTTGAGATGTTGGCAGTGGAAAAACTGCTTCATATTCTTGAAAATCGGTGGCCTGTATAATCGAAGCCAATTGTGGTCGTCCCACTCATCCTTGAAGCATTGCTGAAGGAGTAAGTTAGACTTCAAGAGATAGAATTACTTCTGGTAGACTGCTATAGCTTCTTAAAGATCAAATTGCTTATTCGTAGGAAAATTGCAGATGTTAATGGAGGTTTATAAGACCAAACTATAGCCTTTCAAATGACCACTTCCATCAAATTATATGTTTTAACTCAGAAAATTCAGGTTGTCCTTGGAGAATTTTCCCTCAAAGATTAAGTGGTTCCATTACGCTTGACATGTACTCGACAAACTCATAGCTTAGGAAAGGCCTTGGTGTAAGATCCATCCCATGCCTCTCAAAAAGGCAACTAATGTACAGGCATCTGCTTTTCTCATCACCAAGCTATTTCATCAAGCTGACTTTAAGGTTCATGATTATTAACACTTAACACTCTGGACCTTTCGCTACCATTAGCATATTTGCTACAAGCTGGACAATCGAGTCCTTAAATGCATCTATAAGTGAAATGTACAAAGGGAAAATCACTTAGCTGCTTTAAAATTTTAGTAATCTAGACTACAAAGCCAAACAAGTTGTCTGGGACAGGTGACCTTAAGAGTCGAGAGATAACTTTGATCTCTTCATTGTCTATGAACAGTTTTCGTAAATTTCTTCTGCATGTATTACTTCTAAAACCCTGTATTGGTACTTGAAAAGATGTCTAAATTCAAATTTTCTGGCTCAAATGCATTAACAAAAAGAAATTTTATTGGTTGATGCCTCATAGAATGCATAGTTAATCAAGAGTTCTGTTGGTACCAAAAAACAATGTTAAACAAGTGTTTTGATTGCACAAGTGATAGATCAAGTGCTGGATCATGAAAGATGTCAGTGGGGGAAAACTGCATTGCCACAAAAGTACCAACAATTTCTAAAAGGGCAACATGGCTCAGAATCATTGAGAATAGGCATGCTAAGGAGAGTAGGAAGGTAAATGGGTCGAGTCCCGCTAAATTTGGGATATCCGAACCCGAACCTGATTAATATGTATAATATCCGAACCCGATTATTTTATTTATGTTACCTGAATCTTAATCCTATAAAATAGAAAATACCCGTTTAACTATCTGAATCCGTTAACTACCCGTTTATTAAGTCAAAGTTTGACTTTCAAATTTAAATTTAAAATCAATTTGGGAATAACTTAATTAAAAAAATTAAATTAATAAATTTAATTTAACTCATAAAAATAAATTAAAGTTAAAAATCATAATTATAATATTTAATGACTTAATTTAATTAAATACAACATTAATAATAAATAATTTATATATAGAAAATATAAATATTGTATTAATTAATTATTATTTATAATCGGATTTGGGTAGCCGGTACTCTAAGATAACTACCCGAACCTATGATGGGTAGTAATTTCACTACCCGAACCCTACTCGAACTTGATTATATACTACTCTAACTACTTAAACGGGACGGATAGTGCCGGGTACCCGTTTATAGGGTACACATGGCCATCCTAAAAGAGAGTTCCAGCTTTCTTGGTGGGTTTTGATCTTAGCCTAATAAGCCAAACCTTTCGGTATGTTGTTTGGACAAGAAAGCAGAATAGATTCTGTGGGCTTCTAAGTTACTATAGTTAATACAAAAGTTAAGTCCCATAATTTGACTAAAGAGGTTGAGATCCAAATCAATCCCATGACTGTCTTTAGGAGCTAATAGATACCACATTGCCACATTCTATTGACGGTATGTTAAACTCATCTAACGATAGCAGCTAATTGGCTAGTTATGACCCTTGCAGTTATATTAGGGGCACAGGCTAAAATCACAGTCTCATTCAAGGAACTTAGGTATATATATATTTTTTGCATAACATAGCCTTTAGACCAAAGAGAGATTATGAATTTCGTTAGTTATATCATTCTCTGTCGTTAAAATAAATAATTATATCATTAATTATGACCATCTATTTTACAGTCTATTGGCAAAGGTGACTTTTATTGATGTTAGCTGCTATGTGCCTAATCCAAAATGTGCTGGTAAACTTACATTTCAGTAATGCCTAATCTAAGCAATTAAATTCCACTATAGCGAAAAGTAGAAAGTGGGTTTTCCTTTTATGCTTATGCGTATTTCAGTAACGCCAGGCCAGTTCAATGATAATTGGCTAATGTGGTAACTCCCTTTCTTATCTCTAAAATGGCTTAGAAAACTCCAGAATTTTGGCAACCCTTCCTTCCTTATAGTCAATGGCGGATCTTGACAATAAATTTTGAGGGGGCCAAATAAAAATTTAAAATTATATATATTTCATTTGAGCTTCGTTACTATTTTTTTAACAAAAAATATATGCAAGTAATATATTGATAAAAATAATAAGTTTTATTAATTTATTAAGAAAAATATAATAATTTTGACGTCATGCAATATAAATGCCAAAATTCTAGTGAGACTAAAATTGAAAAAGATAAATTTACTAAGACATAGATGGTTTTCAACTAGTAATAAGAATCAAATAATATATATTGACTTGAGGATATTTTGCCTTTTTTATTTATAAAAATTTGTTTGTTTTTATATTTCAAGATTTTCATGTTTTTACTTTTTACTCAACAGATTTAAAACACATCTAATTTTCGATTCTCAATGCTCTTAACTTCATCAAAAATGGCTATCTCACCCACTCTATAATAGAAATTAAAATATAATTATTCCAAAATTTTAACATTACCTAGTCATATAATGACAAGATTATGTAAACATATATTAAAAAAATAAATAGCAAACAAAGATTTATAATTTTGTTGTTCTTGCTTTAATTAAGGGGATGGTTGGCAAGTCCTAAGACAACTAGAGTGGCAAGCAAAAGCATAAAATAAATTGAAAAAAATAAAATATAAAAGAGGTTATAATCGGTGGGTAAGAAAAATATTATAGGTTTCTTTGCTTTTTAAATTATGGTAAGAAAACAAAAATTTATAAGGTTAAATTGGTTTTTTAAATTCAAATGATTTATTCAATAATTGTAATAATTCAATTAATTTTAAGTAATTATGAATAATGATTGATGAATAAAATAAATAAATATTAATGTAATTTTTTTTTTAACTTGGAGGGGCCAATTTAATTTTATTTAATATATGAAACTGTTTGAGAGCCTTGCCGTGCATCCACATCTGACTAGGGACTCAAAATTTTTGAGGAGGCAAGGCCCCCTCTGGTTTCTATTACGGTCCGCCCCTGCTTATAGTCTTTGGTTGATATATATGTTTCCTCTATGGCAGAACTCTACAAAGAACTCGAAAATCGTACATCCGGATGTAAACAACGGTCTGATGTTTGCTAAGTAGGCTTAAAGAGATCAGTAGAGGCCTGATTTCCAAATTTGAAAGTGGGATATGCTTAGTGAAGCCAACACTAACTTCTGTTGTTGTCTTAGTTTAGTTTGATTGAACAATACAAAAGTAGAGGTATAGAACTCAGCAATGTATATGATGGAGTGTCTCACTCTCAATGCATTCTATGCTTTGGCTTATTTATGTTAGACGGTTGATTATTGCTATGCAACGATTGTCTTCTTTGTGATTTTTAACTTAGCAATATTTACAATGCCTTTTATAAGTAATAATGAATGATTAACATTAGTAATAACTGCATTTGAGAGTGTTAGACCAGAAATATTAGTATTAACAAATATACCATTTTATTTTATTTTTTTGATGGAAACCATTTTATTTTATGATGATAAACTCGGCTTCTATTTTAAGATTATTTGCACTTTGTTACACATATGCCGGACGTATATAATTCAACACGTAAAATATCATAATTTTTACATTAAAATTTATTTTTAAATATATCAAGTATAATATTTTTAAGAAATAATTTTTATATTATTGAAAAGATTTATAAGTAAACAAAATTTTAATGGGTTTATATATGATGCATTAGCAGTGTATAATCTTTATACATTGTCAATGCACTAGAGATTGCCATATAATCAATAAGCAAACTAAGAAAATATCAAGCTTTTAAAAATAAATAAAATAAAATTTTTTCAATTTGCTAATAAAGGTTTATTGATGAGGTGTCAACTTTTTGTGCATTGACGATATATAGAGATTATACACTGTCCGTACATCATATATAAATCTAATTTTAATTTATATTTTACCATAGATTATTAAATTTGTCTATATTCACATCTTTATTTTGTAATCGAAATAATCCAATGATACTTGTATTTTGAGAATTTTAAAGAAATTTAAAATTAATAAAATATTTTACTTTAATAAAAAAATTTGTCAATAATAAAAAAATCGATAATCAATTACTTAGTATTTTGAGAGTAAAATCTTTCATGAATCAAATCGTTATGAAAAAATGAATCCTTATAATCTCCAAAGAAGAGATTGGTCCATGTAAAATCTTGAAATATATATTAATGTATTAAAAACAGATTCAATATTAATAAAATAATTATTTATAATTAAATATAATTAATTTAATGTATTGTGAGGGTATTCAAATTCACAAGTAATTATATTAGATATTTCAAATTTACTGCTAACTAGAGATATAACACATTTATGAGTCTAAACATAACCATGCCAACGTTAATGAATTAGAAATTGTAGTTTGAAAATATCATATTTGGCTCATTTAGTATCAGTTCATCTGTTGTTTTAATTTATATTCCACCGTTAGAAGAAATTATTAAAATTTCTATATTTACCAAGATTAAAAAAAAATTGAAATATGTATTTAGCAAGATTCGAATAAAAAAATTCTTTCTACCATCTCATTTTACGTTGCTAATTGAGCTGCTATTTATAGATAATTGGTATCACTTTGTTACCGCCCACTCAAAACAACCATTAAAAAAAAAATACATCAGTACGAGACAGCCGAGAGGAAAACAAAATAGACTGCCCGAAAACCAAACTAAAAGCCTCCTCCTCTCTTTGACCAAAGAAAAAAAGCCTCCTTCTCTGGTCTTCTGCTGCTGCCGTTAAAAACCATCAATACATCAGTACGAGATAGCCGAGAGGAAAACAAAGTAGACTGCCCGAAAACCCGAACTAAAAGCCTCCTCCTCTCTTTGATCATAAAAAAAGCCTCCTTCTCTGGTCTTCTGCTGCTGCCGTTTGTGGTTTCCTTTCAAGCTCAGCTCTTGCTTTTCCATTTCCTCATTTTCAAGCTATGGGTAAGCTTAATTCTTCTGTTTCTCTTCCTCTTTCTTCGTTAATTCTTCGTTCAATTCTTCACAGTAAAAACACCCTTTCTTGTTTTCCCTATCCTTTTTCTTGCAATTTTACTACCATTGCTACCCACATCAAAACTTTATTTAAGAACACCACGAGAGTAAGGGGAAAGGGGAAAAAGCATGATTGTTCTGATAATGCTGATGATGCCCTCACTTTGTTTAATCAGATGGTTCACAAGTACCCAAGTCCTTCCATTGTGGAATTTTCTAAATTGTTAGCAGCTATTGCCAGAATGAAACATTATTCAGTTGTTGTTTCCCTCTGTAACCAAATGGAAGTATTAGGAGTTTCCCACAACGTTTATTCCTTGAGCATCTTGATTAATTGTTTTTGCCGTTTGGATCGTGTTGATTTTGGATTCTCTGTTTTGGGAAAAATTTTGAAGTTAGGTTTTGATCCTAATGTTGTGATATTGTCGACTTTGATCAATGGGTTCTGTGCTCAAAGTAAGATAGCTCAAGCTGTAAGTTTGTTTGATGAAATGATTGGAAAAGGTTATCAACCTGATTTAATTACTTACAATACAATACTTAATGGCCTGTGTAAAACTGGTAATACTGACATAGCTGTTAAGTTGCTAAGGACAATGGAAGAAAGAGGTTTCCGACCTAATATTGTAGCATATAACACTGTCATTGACCGTCTTTGTAAGGTAAGCGGCTAACGGAAGCTTTTGACCTCTTCTTTGAAGTGAAGGGTAAGGGCATGTCACCAAATACTGTGACTTATAGTTGCTTAATTCATGCTATGTGTACTTTGGGCCAGCAAAAAGAGGTCACAAAATTTTTGAATGAAATGGTGGCTACCAATATTGAACTTAATGTTGTTACGTATAATATATTAGTTGATGCACATTGCAAGGAGGGGATGGTTTCTGAAGCTGAAGATATTGTTGACACAATGATAAAACAAGGCATTGAGCCAAACATTGTCACTTATAATGCATTGATAGATGGTCATTGCTTGCAAAGCAAAATGGATGAGGCAAAAAGAGTATTTGATTTGATGATTAAGAAGGGCTGTGCACCTGATATAGTTAGTTACAACATCATGATCAATGGATATTGCAAAGCTAAAAGGTTAACTGAAGCAACAAAACTCTTTAATGAAATCTCTCAAAATGGACCAATCCCTGATGCCATCACATACAGCATTCTTATACAAGGTATGTGTCAATCAGGGAGACTTTCTTCTGCCCATGATCTTTTTAGGAAGATGTGTGCTTCAGGGCAAGTACCAGATCGAATGACCTATTCAATTTTGCTGGATGGCTTATGCAAACATGGTAAAATTGAAGAGGCATTGAAATTGTTTCAGGCAATGCAGAACAATGGGTTAGAACTTGATATTATCCATTTTAATATCCTAATTGATGGTTTGTGCAAAGCTGGGCATATTAAAGTTGCAATGGAATTATTTAATGGACTCTTTGTCAAAGGTTTAAACCCTGATGTTTACACGTATAATATAATGATCAATGGATTGTGTAAAGATGGATTGCCAGATGAAGCATACCAGTTATTTAGGAGCATGGGAGATAATAATTTTTTGCCTAATAGCTGTTCTTATAATGTAATGATCCAGGGGTTTCTTCGAAATAGCTATACCTCAAAGGCACTACAACTTCTTAAGGAAATGGTTGATAAGGGCTTTTCCTCAGATTCATCCACTGCCGACTTATTTGCTGGTCTCATCTTGAGATGTAATAATTAGTCTTCTTTTGAAATGTTTCACAGCTTTTGTGAAGACTGTCACTTTGAAAATGTGAATTAATTTCTTCATAATCATTTATACTGCTGTTTTAAGTTCAAGTTCTTGGAAACTATAAAAGCTGTTCATGTCTATTTTCATTTTACGTGATGTTGTTCCTTTGCATTATGAACAAAAGAAATATTATACTCCATGTTTCTCGTTTTGCAATAATCTTTTTGAGTCTATTCTCTTCCTCAAATAAATGAAGTAAACGAGAATCGTTGATGGTGTTACTTCTAGTAGTAACCTTCAAAATTCCGTGAATTCAATTTGTTGCTGTTGTCTTTGGAATGGATTCTTGAGAAATACAAATCCTATTTTATTTTCTTTCCTTGTGTTGCATATTGGTAGGTAATGCACCTTTTATGTGGAATTATTGTATGTGAATTTCGAATTTTTTAATTCTATCATTGGTTTTGAGAAGATATTTAAGCAACAAATGCTCTTGATTATTTTTCAACTTGTTTTACTGCTTATTACAAAAAGTAGAGACAATTTGGTTTCAAGGTGTGATATTCCAATATTTCTCCTTTTCAACCTTTTTTTCTGGTGATATTCATTCTTTTGTCTTGTAGAATATGAACCAAGGTTGTCAAAATTAGGATTTATCCTAAATTTGCTACATATTCTTAACACTGTGCCCTGTAAAATCCAAGCCAAGTGTAGCTGTGCCACTTTCCCTCTAAGCATTGGTTAAAGAGTAAAATTAAAGTTCAGGAGATATAATTACTAAGTGATATATTGCTATAACTTATTAGAAATCAAATTTATTATTCACAAAATAAATGCAGATGTTAATGAAGGTTCATATGACCAATCTATAGCCTTACAAATGACCAGTTCCATCAAACTTCACGTTCTATCTCAGAAAGTTCAGCGTCTTTCTTATATACATTGCACACATGTAGAGTATTGACAATCATTAGTATGATGTTGAAGTTATACTGCTGTTAGCCATGCACTTATTGCATCCATGAATCCTATAATTCATTCATTTCTATAATACATTGGCATTGAGCCTGAAGAGGAATTGGTTTAGGTTCACTTGGTTTGAAGAAGAATGTCTAGGACTAGGTAATTTGCTTGCAGAGTTAAACTGGTTACAAAGCTTCCATATGAACTTCTTTGGTCCACTAGATGCAGTTGGAGGGCTTTCCAATTGTGGTTGCGCAGAATGAAAAGTTTAATGATAAGTTTAGGAAACTGTTTGTATATGCACCTGTATTTGTATCTAATATGTTCAGGGCTGGATTGTGGGTATTTTAATTTCATTTTATGGCAGGGTCATCCCTGAGAATGTGATTTACAATTTGGAACTGTTCTCCTGGATCTTGTAAGTGGAGAGCATATCCCTCCCAGTCATGTATGATACTTCTATTTGTCCAAATTTAATTTTTTTTTTCCTTTGTATTCCTCTGCTAATACTGCTCTCCTGAACTTGTGGCTGTGCCACTCACCCTCGATGCGTTGCTTAAATTATAAATATATTTTTTGTTACTTTTGATTTTAAGCATGTATGCATTTTGTTGATGAATAATTTCTCCATAAGTTTCTTTATATATCAGCTTGACTAAAAACATTGTTAAAAAGAAACAATTTGAACAACTCATCCTTCTTCATTTTTCAAGAATTGATGGATTGGCCACTACGTATAAAATTCAGTGAAAGGAAAGATGATGATTCTGGAGATGAAAAGAAAGAGGAAAAAGAGCCTGATGGGCTCACTGAAGCGTCTTAGATCTTCACTAAGCTCACGTGGTCCTCATCTTTCCATTTGTTTAGATTATTGTACAAATGAGACTTAAGTTAGAAAGTTTTGTCACCTGCCTATAGAATGGTATGTAAATGTTTACATTCTCTGTATTTTTCCTTTTGTTTGTGTCTTAATAAATTTTTATGTAATTATTCAAAAAAAAAGTTCAAATAATTATTATGCATATTACATGTATTAAATTGATTTAGATAGGAAGTATGTTATCTAGGATTATTATTTAGAGAACAGTGTATTCCAATTTTTCCATTTTAACACCTTGCTTTGGTCTCTTTATGTTGATATATAAGCTTATTAGTTTTAAAAAATGAAATCTAGCAAGGAAGCTAATCCATTGGCATTTACTGGGAGCTAATGAGAGGGTTGGTTAGAGAAAAGAGTAGTGGTAGGTTGTTGTTAGTTTGGGTGATTAATTTAAGAGCAATAATCTTGTGGTCATTGCCAGACAATTCCTTTGCTTGATATGCAATTATATCTCCAAATTATTAATGATTGGGAGCAGTGTGATTTAACCTTTATTTTGTAAGATCAATCTGGTGACTTTTCTTGTGGATTTTTTAGTCAAGGTCAATCCAGCTTTTGGAATGACATCAATGAGAACTTAATCCTCAGTCTCCCATGAATTTTCTTTTCAAGATTTCTGATATATTTTATTATTCTTCTTTCTTGCTGGCAGTTTTCTTCGTTGTAGATTTTGTTGTTTGTTTGACTTGACTCCATTTGTTTATTTCTGATTTCCTTATAATATGTTGTTTAAACTGCTTTGGAAATTGATAATTGACTCTGATTTTTGCATATTTGGGTTCTAAAATTGTTTCCAAGTTGGTTGATTGATTTTGAAGCTTTTTAGATGTTTATTTTTTTTCCTTTTGTTGCGGGTATTGTTAAAGATATTAAACTTCATATTTGTTAGAGTACTTAGAACATCAAGAGCAAAAGGAATCAAGGCAACGGTAATGTATGCTGCATAAACAGTAGGTTCTATGGACCCAAAATGCATATTCACATGAGGCTCGTGGACCGAAAATGCATTTCCAGTTCAACCTCTCTTCCTTTACTTAAACAGCTAATGTATGCTGCATAAACAGTAGGTTCTATCTTTTGGCCATAAACAGCTATACCTCAAAGGCAATACAACTTCTCGGGGAAATGGTTGATAAGGGATTTTCC
This sequence comes from Heritiera littoralis, assembly GCA_031772115.1. NCBI lineage: Eukaryota > Viridiplantae > Streptophyta > Magnoliopsida > Malvales > Malvaceae > Heritiera > Heritiera littoralis. The sequence goes on along the minus strand of JAPDPK010000111.1, from coordinate 2,527,016 downwards.
ACAGATTCGTGCACTGCCACCTTATTTGTGGATCTTAACTTGAGATGTAATAGATCAATCATGTTCTGAAATGTTCCTTAGATTGTTTGAAGATTTTCGCTTTGCATTTCTTCATAATCAATTATACTTCTGTAATAACAAGTTTTCCCTAGAAGAAATAACAGAGGATACAGAGCAGAAAAAATATTTGAGTTAGTTGTAGTTCTACTATTAGCAAGTTAGTTATTTTCCAGCTATTAGTTTGTTAAGTTGTTAGGCTGATAACTACTGCTTAGTGCTTAGCTGGAACCTTCACTTGATGTGTATATATACATGTGAACTCCTTGTTTCCTTTTGAACAATTACATTTGACAGTATGAATGTATATATACATGTGTATAAATACCATTTATAAATGTATACATTTATAAATGTATATATACATGTGTATATATACATTTGACAGTATCTCATTATCTTGTTATATACCATATTTCCTTTTGAACTCCTTGTTTTCTGGTAATATTCATTCTTTTGTCTTATAGAATGTGAACCAACGTTGTCAAAATTAGGATTTATCCTGAAATTGTTAGGATTATTGGAGTACATCCTTGTTGAGATAAAGAGAAAATACTAATGAATAACAAAGTGAAAATATTGTGTTTGGTGGAATCTACTTAAATTCACAAACAAATAATTGGGCTTGAGTTTGTCGCAGCAAATCAGAACCCCAAAGATTAAGCGTGTTCCATTAGGCTTTAGTGGGGTGCAGCAATATCGTGACCTGGAACCATGGTTGTAATGCTTGAGAAAGGCCTTGGTAGAAGATCCAGCACCGATGGTTTCTCAGGAAGGCATATAATATCTTTTTTTTTGGGCCAATAGAAGGCATATAATGTCTATGCTATTTTATCAGGCTCTCCTATAAGGATCATGATTATTAACATGCAACACATTGATCTTTTGCAATGATTAACATACATATAATAAGCGGGAGTATAGATTCCTAAAATGCATCTAGAAGTATACAATTTTGAAAATTACTTTACTACTCTAGAATTTAGTAATATAGACCTTAGAGCCAAACTAACTTGTCTGGAACAAGTGCCATTTTGTAATGCAAGAGATAACTCTAATTTTATTCATTGTATGTGAACAGGTTCCATGAATTTCTTCTGCATTTTTAACTTTTAAAACAACCATGCATTATGTTAGGAATACATGGTATGTAGCTTTGGTTGATAGATGAACCTGAAGTGGTGTCTGCATTCTATTTTTCTGCCTCAAACACATTAATAAAAAGAAATTCTGTATGATGAGTGATGATGGCTTTAAAAAGTTGAAGCCCCATAGCCTCTTTCAATCCAAACAAGAGAGATGGTCATACCAAAATGCACAGTTTTGATTTCAGAAATGATAGATCGAGTTGTAGATGGTAATAGATGTCAATAGGACTGCTGTAGTACTCCACAGAATGTTATGACACAGAGTTTTTATATATGTCTAGAGTTTTTTGTTACTAAGGATAATAAACAAGGGCCAGCATAAATTATAGCTCTCAAGGTGATGCTAATAGTGGCCGTGGAGTGTCAAGATTGAAGTCTCAATTGAGCTTCACTAGACAAGATTCTCTCAGTGAGAATCTTGTTGATGGCGTTAGCTCTAGCAGTAACGATTGGAATGCTGCACATTCATTTGCTGCTGCTGATGGCTTTGGAATGATTTCATGGGATAATACAAATTCAACTCTGTGCTTGCCTCACCCAGGAGGACTAAAAATAATGATAGCAATATTTGTAACGGTCTAAAAGCCTTGGAAACTCAGGTAGATTTTTCTCCCTATTTCAATGACTTCAAAATCAAGAAAGAATTTCTTAATGGTGTTTGTTTCCCATATTTGATAAGAATCCGCAGCTCAATATTGTTGTTTGTCAAGTAGGGGCATGATTTTGCAGCTAATAGTAGCATCATTGATTAGTTTTTCATCACCATGATGGTTAACTATGGAAAAGTCAACTATATTAAATGTGTAAATACCCATATCCCTAGAATTAAGGTTAGACAATTCCTCAATTATGGGGATTAGATTTAGACTGATTTAGTTTCCTATTTTACTGCTTAACAGTAGCTGTATATAATCCTTAGAAGTTGTATTATTCAAGTAAGATTCAGAAATAAAATATTCTGAAATTCCACATTGTATCAAGAGCTTTAGGTTTTTTCTTGGAAATCAGTCACTTTTTCATCCTTCATTGCTGATTTTTCTACAGTTTCTTCTTCAGCCTTCATTGCTGATTTTTTTTACCTTAGGCCTTCATAGCCACTTTCTCATCAAGAACTTTTCTTTCTTGCCAAACCCTAAATCACCATATTTTTCCAAGAGCCGTTGCTGTTTTTTACCACCATGTCAGGTTCTACTTCAGTTGTAAATTCTACTCCTCGTACCAGTAGTTTGATCAAGAACTCTGCATTGGTCACTGCAGAAGCTAATGTTGGTGGACAAAATGTCCCTGATTTGCATAAGATTGATGACAAGCCTCGAGTGTGATGTGACCATTGCAACAAACCACGCCATACTCGAGAAACTTGTTGACATATCCATGGAAAACCAACAAATTGGAAGCCGAAGCAGAAGCAGTCACAACCCTCTGCCAATGAAGCAAATATGGGTTCCTTCAGCAAAGAGCAGTTCGATCAACTCCTGAAACTACTAAAGTCCAATCCGACATCTGGTACATCTAATAGTTCATTAGCTCATTCAGGTAGAAATCCATTAGCCCTATCCAGTGTCTTTAATTCTGCTCCATGGATCATTGATTCAGGAGCATCTGATCATATGACTAACCTGTCGAATCTATTTAGTTCATACACTCCCTGTTCTGGTAATGAAAAAATAAGAATAGCAGATGGTAGTTTTTCACCTATTGCAGGCAAGGGTTCTATTAAACTTTCTGAAAGTATTGATCTTAAATCTGTACTTCATGTTCCTAAACTTGCTTGTAATCTTTTATCTGTCAGTAAACTTTCAAAGGATTCCAACTGTCGTGTTATCTTTTTTGACTCTCTTTGTCAATTTCAGGACCAAAACTCAGGAAAGATGATTGGCAGTGCTAGAGAAATAAATGGGCTCTACTATTTCAGTGAGGATTTCCTAGGTAATAAAAAAGCTCAAGGGCTTAGTAGTACCAATTCAAATTCTGTTTCTGATAAAATAATGCAATGGCATCTTAGGTTAGGACATCCTAGTTTCCCTTATTTAAAACATTTATTTCCTAATTTGTTTAAAGGAGTGGATTGCTCTATTTTTCAATGTGAAAGTTGTCTTTTATCTAAAGATTATCGAGTTAAATATATTTCAAAACCTTATAGTCCATCAAAACCATTTTACTTGTTTCATACTGATGTTTGGGGACCTTCAAAGGTTACCATCTTGTCTGGAAAAAGGTGGTTCGTAACTTTTATCGATGATCACACTAGATTGTGTTGGGTTTACTTACTAAAAAAAAAATCTGATGTAGAAAAACTTTTCAAAGATTTTTATTGCATGATTGAAACCCAATTCAAAACAAAAATTTGCATCCTTCGAACAGATAATGGAACTGAGTACTTTAATGAATGTTTGGGAAATTTTTTAAAAGAAAAAGGTATTTTACACCAATCTACATGTCGAGACACACCCCAGCAAAATGGAATAGCTGAAAGGAAAAATAGGCATTTACTTGAGGTAGCTAGAGCTATCATGTTTTCTATGAACATTCCAAAATACCTCTGGGGAGATGCTATGTTGACTGCATCTTACTTAATCAATAGGATGCCAACTCGTGTCTTACATTTTGAAACACCTTTGAATACTCTCAAAAAATACTTCCCAACATTTCGTTTATTCTCTGAGTTACCTTTAAAAATTTTTGGATGCACTTGCTTTGTTTATATTCCCCAAATTTTTCAATCTAAATTGGATCCTAAAGCTGAAAAATGTGTTTTCATTGGCTATGCTCCAAATAAAAAAGGGTACAAGTGTTTTAATCCTTTGACAAAGAAAATTCACATAACTATGGAGTCACTTTTCTAGAAAATCAACCCTATTTCAGCAAAAATCTTCTTCAAGGGGAGAATAAAGAAGAAGAAGATAATTTTGGGGAATTCTCTACACCACTACCAAGCCTCATTGAGTCACCAATTCAGTCTATTAAACAATTTAAGGAAATGGACGTTAAAAATAATGAAAACAAGGACTCTCTTAGTCAACAGGTGCCAAGTATTGAAGAATTTGAAACAGGGGGAGAATTACTTCAAACGGATTCACATAATCCAAATATTGAGCTTCAGGTTTATACCAGGAGAAAATCTCATAAAAATATTAATGATCCAATTATTTCTCTAGCACCTGTTCAGCCGGAATCTCTGAGGGATGGTCCTCCTCCTCAAACTCAGGTTAATCCTAAAATTGCTCCTTTAGTTTCTTCCCTTGAGTCTCCAAATATTGATTTTTCTGATCTAGATGTCCCAATTGCTAACAGAAAAGGAGTAAGATCATGTACCAATCACCCTATTGCAAAATATTTGTCGTATCAAAAGTTGTCCAATAACCACAAAGCATTCCTTTCAAATATTTCTAACTTGCATGTACCAAGATCTATTCAGGATGCCCTAGGTGATCCGGATTGGAAGTTAGCGGTGAAGGAAGAGATGGACGCTCTTGAAAAGAATGGGACTTGGGAGATTGTGGAGCTACCAAGAGGTAAGACAACTGTAGGATGTAAATGGGTCATCACTGTGAAGTGTAAGGCAGATGGGAGCATAGAGAGGTACAAGGCAAGACTTGTTGCAAGGGGTTCACTCAAACTTATGGCATTGACTACCAAGAGACCTTCGCTCCAGTTGCGAAAATAAACTCAATCCGGGTACTTCTTTCTTTAGCAGTTAATTTCAATTGGTCTCTACAGCAACTTGATGTAAAAAATGCCTTTCTTAATGGAGATTTAGAGGAAGAAGTGTTTATGGACCTCCCACCTGAATTTGAGAAAAACCTCGGAACCAACAAGGTGTGCAAATTGAAAAAATCCTTGTATGGTCTTAAACAATCACCAAGAGCATGGTTTGAAAGGTTTGGAAATGTAGTGAAGAGCTATGGTTATATTCAGAGTCAAGCTGACCACACAATGTTCTTCAAGCACTCTAGAAATGGTAAACTAGCTATTTTAATTGTGTATGTGGATGATATAACAATAACTGGTGATGATAGTGCAGAAATTGGAGAACTTAAGAGAAGGCTTGCACATGACTTTGAGATAAAGGATTTGGCAGCCTTAAAGTACTTCCTTGGCATGGAATTTGCAAGATCAAAGGAGGGTATCTTTGTTAGCCAACGTAAGTATGTCCTAGACTTGCTTAGTGAGACAGGAATGCTTGGTTGCAAGATAGCTGAAACCCCAATAGAGCCCAACTTGAAACTTCAGTCTGCTAAAACCAAAGATGTGGTGGATAGAGAGAAATACCAAAGACTTGTGGGTAGACTCATCTATTTATACACGACTTGATATAGCTTTTGCAGTAAGTGTGGTAAATCAGTTTATGCATTCACCCAGCTCAGAACACTTTGAAGCTGCCTACAGAATCCTAAGGTACCTAAAGGGAACGCCTGGAAAGGGATTGCTCTTCAAAAACCATGGACACCTACAAGTAGAAGCCTATACCGACGCAGACTGGGCAGGAAGTATTACAGATAGGAGGTCAACTTCAGGCTATTGCACATTTGTGGGAGGAAACCTTGTCACATGGAGAAGCAAGAAACAGAATGTAGTAGCCAGAAGTAGTGCCGAGGCTGAGTTTCGTTCAATAGCCCATGGGATTTGTGAGGTAATGTGGATTAAAAGACTACTTGAAGACTTGAAGGTTTCTAATCCCTCACCGATAAAGCTCTATTGTGATAATAAAGCTGCAATCTCTATTTCTCACAATCCAGTGCTCCATGATAGAACGAAGCATGTAGAAGTAGATAAGCATTTTATCAAAGAGAAGCTTGACAATGGAATAATTTGCATGCCATATATACCAACAAGTGACCAAGTTGCTGATGTTCTTACAAAGGGATTGCACAGGAAGCAGTTTGAAAATCTAGTGAGCAAGCTTGCCATAGAAGATATCTTCAAGCCAGCTTGAGGGGGAGTGTGGAAAAGTCAACTATATTAAATGTGTAAATATCTATATCCCTAGAATTAAGGTTAGACAATTCCTCAATTATGGGGATTAGATTTAGACTGATTTAGTTTCCTATTTTACTGCTTAACAGTAGCTATATATAATCCTTAGAAGTTGTATTATTCAAGTAAGATTCAGAAATAAAATATTCTGAAATTCCACATTAACACATCATGATTTTGCAGTCGTGTCATTAATGTTTCATTACCGGCCTTGCATACTTCCATTTGATCTATATTTCAGTTTAGCCTGTCCCAAACGACACTTGAGATGGCTACATTGGAAAATCTGCTATATTGTCCTGAACATTCTGTGCCTTGTAAAATCCAAAACTTATTAGAAATCAAATTTCTTATTCATAAGATAATTGCAGATGTTAATGAAGTTTCATATGAGCAATCTATAGCCTTTTAAATGACCAGTTCCATCAAACTTTACGATCTGTTTCAGAAAGTTCAATGTCTTTCTTATGTGCCTTGTACACATGTAGAGTATTGACAATAGTTAGCATGATGTTGATGTTGTATTGCTGTTAGTTATGCACTTATTGCATCATGAATCCCATAATTCGTTCATTTCTAGCCTTGCTTTCAGGAATGAAACTTTTGAAATTGTTAGGCATGATACAATATGGAATAATCACAATTGGATATTCATTGTCCTTTTTTCTCTCTCTTTTCCTTGCCTTTTGGGTTGGAATTTTATTTGATATGCTCATGAAATGTGTTATTGTGGGCTTAAAGGTCAATGGCACCATGATATCCAAGAAGAAAGGCAGCTGGCAAGGGATGTGATACATGGTGTAAATAATATTATTGATTTTTCCTGATGTTGGCTGGTATGTGCCGAATCCAAAAAGTGTTCGGGGATGGCTGTCTAATTGTTTCCTTCGTTGGTAAACTTCATTTTCAGCAACACCTGATCTGAGCAATTGAACTCCACCATATTATAAGTAGAAAGTGGTTTTTCCTGCTATGCTTGTGATCCAATTCAGCCCCATTACTCTCTTTGGGAACTAATAGATAGCACGTTGCCACATTTTGTTGACAGTATGTTAAAAACATGTTATGCTAGCAACGAAGCTTGCTAGTTTTGACACTTGCGGTTGTATTAGGTGCAAAAGTTAAAATCAAATAATCTCATTGTTGGAATTTAGACATATATTTGTTGTATAACATAGCCTTTTGACCAAAGAGAGTATGAATTTAGAGAACGGTGTATTCCAATTTTTCCATTTTAACACCTTGCTTTGGTCTCTTTATGTTGATATATAAGCTTATTAGTTTTAAAAAATGAAATCTAGCAAGGAAGCTAATCCATTGGCATTTACTGGGAGCTAATGAGAGGGTTGGTTATAGAAAAGAGTAGTGGTAGGTTGTTGTTAGTTTGGGTGATTAATTTAAGAGCAATAATCTTGTGGTCATTGCCAGACAATTCCTTTGCTTGATATGCAATTATATCTCCAAATTATTAATGATTGGGAGCAGTGTGGTTTAACCTTTATTTTGTAAGATCAATCTGGTGACTTTTCTTGTGGATTTTTTAGTCAAGGTCAACCCAGCTTTTGGAATGACATCAATGAGAACTTAATCCTCCGTCTCCCATGAATTTTCTTTTCAAGATTTCTGATATATTTTATTATTCTTCTTTCTTGCTGGCAGTTTTCTTCGTTGTAGATTTTGTTGTTTGTTTGACTTGACTCCATTTGTTTATTTCTGATTTCCTTATAATATGTTGTTTAAACTGCTTTGGAAATTGATAATTGACTCTGATTTTTGCATATTTGGGTTCTAAAATTGTTTCCAAGTTGGTTGATTGATTTTGAAGCTTTTTAGATGTTTATTTTTTTTTCCTTTTGTTGCGGGTATTGTTAAAGATATTAAACTTCATATTTGTTAGGGTACTTAGAACATCAAGAGCAAAAGGAATCAAGGCAACGGTAATGTATGCTGCATAAACAGTAGGTTCTATGGACCCAAAATGCATATTCACATGAGGCTCCGTGGACCGAAAATGCATTTCCAGTTCAACCCCTCTTCCTTTACTTAAACAGCTAATGTATGCTGCATAAACAGTAGGTTCTATCTTTTTGCCATAAACTGCTATACCTCAAAGGCAATACAACTTCTCGAGGAAATGGTTGATAAGGGATTTTCCACAGATTCGTGCACTGCCACCTTATTTGTGGATCTTAACTTGAGATGTAATAGATCAATCATGTTCTGAAATGTTCCTTAGATTGTTTGAAGATTTTCGCTTTGCATTTCTTCATAATCAATTATACTTCTGTAATAACAAGTTTTCCCTAGAAGAAATAACAGAGGATACAGAGCAGAAAAAATATTTGAGTTAGTTGTAGTTCTACTATTAGCAAGTTAGTTATTTTCCAGCTATTAGTTTGTTAAGTTGTTAGGCTGATAACTACTGCTTAGTGCTTAGCTGGAACCTTCACTTGATGTGTATATATACATGTGACCTCCTTGTTTCCTTTTGAACAATTACATTTGACAGTATAAATGTATATATACATGTGTATAAATACCATTTATATATGTATACATTTATAAATGTATAAATGTATATATACATGTGTACATATACATTTGACAGTATCTCATTATCTTGTTATATACCATATTTCCTTTTGAACTCCTTGTTTTCTGGTAATATTCATTCTTTTGTCTTATAGAATGTGAACCAACGTTGTCAAAATTAGGATTTATCCTGAAATTGTTAGGATTATTGGAGTACATCCTTGTTGAGATCAAGAGAAAATACTAATGAATAACAAAGTGAAAATATTCAGTTTTGTTTGGTGGAATCTACTTAAATTCACAAACAAAAAATTGGGCTTGAGTTTGTTGCAGCAAATCAGAACCCCAAAGATTAAGCGTGTTCCATTAGGCTTTAATGGGGTGCAGCAATATCGTGACCTGGAACCATGGTTGTAATGCTTGAGAAAGGCCTTGGTAGAAGATCCAGCACCGATGGTTTCTCAGAAAGGCATATAATATCTTTTTTTTTTGGCCAAGAAAAGGCATATAATGTCTATGCACCTGCTTTTCTCATCACCAAGCTATTTTATCAGGCTCTCCTATAAGGATCATGATTATTAACATGTAACACATTGATCTTTTGCAATGATTAACATATATATAATAAGCGGGAGTACAGATTCCTAAAATGCATCTAGAAGTATAAAATTTTGAAAATTACTTGAATTTAGTAATATAGACCTTAAAGCCAATCTAACTTGTCTGGGACAAGTGCCATTTTGTAATGCAAGAGATAACTCTAATTTTATTCATTGTATGTGAACAGGTTCCATGAATTTCTTCTGCATTTTTAACTTTTAAAACAACCATGCATTATGTTAGGAATACATGGTATGTAGCTTTGGTTGATAGATGAACCTGAAGTGGTGTCTGCATTCTATTTTTCTGCCTCAAACACATTAATGAAAAGAAATTCTCTATGATGAGTGATGATGGCTTTAAAAAGTTGAAGCCCCATAGCCTCTTTCGATCCAAACAAGAGAGATAGTTGGTGGTACCAAAATGCACAGTTTTGATTTCAGAAATGATAGATCGAGTTGTAGATGGTAATAGATGTCAATAGGACTGCTGTAGTACTCCACAGAATGTTATGACACAGAGTTTTGTAGATGGTAATAGATGTCAATAGGACTGCTGTAGTACTCCACAGAATGTTATGACACAGAGTTTTCATATATGTCTGAGTTTTTTGTTACTAAGGATAATAAACAAGGGGCAGCATAAATTATAGCTCTCAAGGTGATGCTAATAGTGGCCATGGAGTGTCAAGATTGAAGTCTCAATTGAGCTTCACTAGACAAGATTCTCTCAGTGAGAATCTTGTTGATGGCGTTAGCTCTAGCAGTAATAACCATTGGAATGCTGCACATTCATTTGCTGCTGCTGATGGCTTTGGAATGAATTCATGGGATAATACAAATTCAACTCTGTGCTTGCCTCACCCAGGAGGACTAAAAATAATGATAGCAATATTTATAACGGTCTAAAAGCCTTGGAAACTCAGGTAGATTTTTCTCCCTATTTCAATGACTTCAAAATCAAGAAAGAATTTCTTAATGGTGTTTGTTTCCCATATTTGATAAGAATCCGCAGCTCAATATTGTTGTTTGTCAAGTAGGGGCATGATTTTGCAGCTAATAGTAGCATCATTGATTAGTTTTTCATCACCATGATGGTTAACACATCATGATTTTGCAGTCGTGTCATTGATGTTTCATTACCGGCCTTACATACTTCCATTTGATCTATATTTCAGTTTAGCCTGTCCCAAACGACACTTGAGATGGCTACATTGGAAAATCTGCTATATTGTCCTGAACATTCTGTGCCTTGTAAAATCCAAGCTAAGCATGGCTGGGCACACTCACCCTCAAAGAATTGCTCAAAGAGTAAGCTAAAGTTCAAGAGATATAACTACTAAAGATAGATTGCTATAACTTATTAGAAATCAAATTTCATATTCATAAGATAATTGCAGATGTTAATGAAGTTTCATATGAGCAATCTATAGCCTTTCAAATGACAAGTTCCATCAAACTTTACGTTCTGTTTCAGAAAGTTCAATGTCTTTCTTATGTGCCTTGCACACATGTACGGTATTGACAATAGTTAGCATGATGTTGATGTTGTATTGCTGTTAGTTATGCACTTATTGCATCATGAATCCCATAATTCGTTCATTTCTAGCCTTGCTTTCAGGAATGAAACTTTTGAAATTGTTAGGCATGATACAATATGGAATAATCACAATTGGATATTCATTGTCCTTTTTTCTCTCTCTTTTCCTTGCCTTTTGGGTTGGAATTTTATTTGATATGCACATGAAATGTGTTATTGTGGGCTTAAAGATCAATGGCACCATGATATCCAAGAAGAAAGGCAGCTGGCAATGGATGTGATACATGGTGTAAATAATATTCTTGATTTTTGCTGATGTTGGCTGGTATGTGCCGAATCCAAAAAGTGTTCAGGGATGGCTGTCTGATCGCTTCCTTCGTTGGTAAACTTCATTTTCAGCAACACCTGATCTGAGCAATTGAATTCCACTATATTATAAGTAGAAAGTGGTTTTTCCTGCTATGCTTGTGATCCAATTCATCCCCATCACTCTCTTTGGGAACTAATAGATAGCACATTGCCACATTTTGTTGACAGTATGTTAAAAACATGTTATGCTAGCAACTAAGCTTGCTAGTTTTGACACTTGCGGTTGTATTAGGTGCAAAAGTTAAAATCAAATAATCTCATTCTTGGAATTTAGACATGTATTTGTTGTATAACATAGCCTTTTGACCAAAGAGTTGTTAGAAGATAGTAGATGAGGTAAGAACTGTTATTGTAACCATCCATACTACAGTCTACTACCAACAGTGGTTTTTAGTGATGTTGAATGCTATGTACCTAATCCGAAATATGCTCAGGGATGGCCGTCTCTGATAGCTTCCTTCGATGGTAAAGTTACATTTCAGTAATGCCTAAGCAGTCGGATTCTACTGTAGCTAAAAATAGAAAGTGGTTTTTTCTTTTATGCTTTTGCCTATTTCTTACGAAGTGGCAATGCCAGGCCTCCTATGAAAATTGTAGTTTGAATGATATTTGGCTAATGTGATATTAACTCCTTTGCCAATCTCTAAAATGGCGTAGAAAAGTCCAGCCTTCCTTATGGACTTTGGTTGTTATATGTATTTCCGCCATGACAGAAAGTCCACAAAGAACTCAAAACTTCTTGGTATGGATGCAAAAATGGCTGTCTGATCAAACCAGGCCCAGGCGTTTCTCAGACTGGCATATAACGTCTTAGCTGTCCGATGGCTTCCGTACTTGATCACCGCTGGCAATCCTTAATTTCTGCTTGCAAATGCTGTCCGTCTTTTATGCTCAAACCTATGTAAATGGTTTATTTAGTATCAATTCATCTGCTGTTTTAGTTTGTATTTATTCTACCATTAGAAGAAATTATTAAAACTGTCTATATTCACATCAAAATAATGCAATGGCACTTGTATTTGGATATTAATCCCTAAAGAAATTCAATCTTAATAAATTATTTTACTTTAATAAAAAAATTCATTAATAATAGGGAAATATATAATCAATTACTTAATATTTTAAAACTAAAAGTTTAAATGCATCAATTAGATGGAGGATTGCATTTTTTAATTCATCTAAAGAAGAGATTAGGTTCGTATAAAAGCTTGAAATACATTTGTCTGAATGTATTAAAAAATTATTTATTAATTATAAACAATATAATAATTAATTTAAGGATAATTATTATATATATTGTCAATGGAGTTTTTTTACTCCACAAGTGATGTTAGGATTTTGACACATATTTTATAAAAATATTTAAAAAAATAAATAAATAAATTAAGACATGTGTTATGATCCTAATATTGCTTGTGGAGTAAAAAAAACTTCATTGACAGTGGATGGAATAATTATCCTTAATTTAATATATTATTGAGGGTATCTCAAATCCACAAATAATTATATTTTAAATTTCCTACTAAATAGTGATCTAACAAACAATGGGGGTTGGTTGGCTAAATAATCAAATAAACGTATTTTAAAAATATAAATATGTTAAGGATAAAAAATCTTTTAACTTTAAAAAAACTAGAGTTAAACCCGTGCGATGTAAGTTTGTAATTTTAATTTATAATAATTTTTAAAAAAAAGTAGAATAGAATTATAAAAATTAATTTTAAAATACATGTTGAATAATGTATTAAAAAACTTTATGCAAATATAGAATACATAAATTGAAAAATAATTCAAAATCAAATACTAATTAAAAAATTATAGAAAAAATTAAGTATCATAAACCATAAATATTAAATAAATAAATAAATAAATTAGCTACAATTTTAATGAAAATAATTCTTACTACATTAATTGAATATGATTATTTTATAATAAATTAAAATTAATATATTATTCAAAGTATAAAAAAGCTATCTATGTAAAAAAAATTATTTTAGTAAGAGAGCTTTGGCTTTTATATAAATTATATAAGATTATTATCAAAAATTGAATCTTATTGAAATGAGAAGTGTAATAATGGGTCAAACCAAGCCGATTTTGTGCCAGATTAAACCAGTACTGGCCCACAAATCATATAAACTGTTTGAATAAGTAATTGAACCGGGTCGAGCGGAGTTGGTTCAAGAGTTCAAAACCCTTGAACGGTTCAAATTAGCTAGCCCGATTTTTTTAATTTTTTATTTATTTTTTAAATTTATTTATTAATTCTTTTTAATCAAAATAAATATTTATTAATATATTTTTATAATTTAATCTAATAAATTTTTTTATAATAAATTTATTTTTATAAGACTGGAGGAAGATCGAAAAAGACTTGGAAGGAAATAGTTGGAAAGATATGGAGGTTTTAGAATTGGATGAGCAAATGGCCTTGGATAGGAATTTATGAAGGAGGAGAATACATATGAACGATCTAACGTGAATTTAGATGTTGGTTCATATAGTAGCTTACCTCAATCTCTTAAGATAAAGGCTCTGATGATGATGATTGTTATAATAAAATAATAAATAATGATATTATGCTAAATTGATAAAGTTATTATAACCTATTTAATAAAGCTGTTATTTTAAAAAAATTATAATACTTTTAAAATTTTTCAATTTTGTTAAACTTATTTATTACATTTAAAATATAAGTAAATTTTTCATTTTGCATTTAAAATATGTATTCATTTATTTAGTATGTTTTTAAAATATTCATTCATTTTGTATTTTAAATATTTATTTATTTTTTAAACATAGTATAAGTATAACATTAATTAATTTGGTGTTTAACAATAATAATAAATGAAAATAATAAAGGAGAAAAAGGAGAGAGTAGGAAACCAAAGACTTTTTACGTGAAAAACCCCTTCAAAAGTTAGAAGGGTAAAAACTATGGAACCGTAATCCATAAAAATATTTACTATGACTAAACTTATTTATAATTTTGCATACAATTTACAAAAAAAAATTAGACTATTATCTATTTCTCATAACTTATATGAATTGCCTTGGAAATTTCTTCTACCTCTTTCGAAATATTATCAGCAAATTCATTGGCTATTCCAAGTTCAATATTGCGGGATTTTGCTTCAAACCAATCTTTAAGGCATGTTAACATGCATAATGAATCCAGATTAAGAGTGGTTCGATGGTTTTCAATTATTCTTCCATATGTCAAGAATGCGATTCTATAACAATGGAAGAAATTTGCATTACTAAAATATCTCGAGCCATAGAAGCTGCTAAAATTGAAAATTGTTTATGATTTTCTTTCCACCATTAGATAATATCAAAGTTATCATTTATATGAAAGTCTTGACTTAAGAAAAATTCTATATCATTGAAGTTAAAATTTCGTCAAGTTGTTGATGATCCAAATCCGTTGGCTTTTCCTTTTAGTTTCATTTTTTTCTTTGCTACTTCCTTAATTGTGTTCAAAATGTCTTTTCCTTTGCTACTGCCACTACTCTCACCTTCTTCGTACGATTTTTCTTGTTCTCGATTGACGCTGAACTGCTCCCTTTTTGCTTCATAAATATTAAACAATTCTCGAAAAAAAATTGTTCATTGAGGACTTTTGATTATCAATAGAATCAAGACCAAGAAAATCTTTATAACAATAAAAAAAAATCTCCATATTTACCCACCTTGACTAAGATCTAGTAAAGTTGCTATACAATAAATAGGAATAATTGTTTCCCAATATTTTTTAAAACTTTCCTCCATATCATACACAAAAGAAGATGAAGTTTCATAATTCTTAAATTTTAAAAATTTATCAAACATTATATAAATAATAAGAACAAAATAAGGTGTAGTTGGATAAAGTTAAGTTGAAAATATTTCTGTTGCATCTTTAAAAGTAAATAATAAATCAACACAACATTCAATAAAAATCCAATCTTCATCATAAAGTGCTAAATATGAGCTACTTGTATAATTATTATAAAAAAGAGTAATAAGTTATTTATAAGGTAAAACAGAAGAAAACAAATGAAGAAGTGGGTTTCACCTTGTTTCCACAGGTAGTAGAAACGCTTTAACAGGTATATTATTTGCTAGACAAAGTAATTTCCATTCACGTTTTATAATTTGAGGTGAGGATCCATTTTGCTAACATTTTAATATTATCAATGGACCTATGCCACTAGTACTACCATTACCAGTAGCATTAAAACCATTTTGAACACACAAATTTATAATATGGTATACACATCTAGTAGGAAAAAATATACATTGCATAACTGGGTTCAAACTTTTATTTAACATAGGAATAGCTACGGTATTATTTGAAAAATTATCTAAAGTAATAGCAACAACTCTATTATTTTCAAGTCCATACAATTTACAAAATTTAATAATATATTTATGAATAATATATGCATTATATGCTTCTTCTATTACATTTGAAGATAAAATTTGTTTTTACATACGCCAATATTTATCTATCCAATGACAAGTTATAACAAGATAATCTATACCATCAGTGCTAGTCCATATTCACTAGTTAAACTAACCCTAGATGAAATATTACTAAGTTTATAGATTAAAGCTTGTCTATATTCTTTAAACATATCAATGCAATTTTTTTTAATGTATGTCTAGAAACAAATTTATATGCAAGTTGTAAATATTTAGAAACAAATTCTAAATATTCTGCTTTTTCACAAATTATGAATGGCTATTCAATCCTAACTACAAATCGAACTAAATCTCATCTAGCTTGAACATTGTCAAAGTAAATTTTTTTCAAACCATCATGTATATTAATTTGAGATTGTGTGCCTTCAATATTTTCATCTTCTTCATCTAGATTAATTTTATGTGCACCAATTAAATGTCTTTTATACATACCTATATTGCCACCACTTCCATCGAAGTTATAAACATAAGCGCTTTTACATATTTTACAAAGAGTAGAATATTTATCGGTTGTATACCTTTTTTTAGTACAATGTCGAAATACTTCCATACCTTACTCTTTATTTTTTCGAGTAATCTTTGTTTTTGTTGGTCTTGATGATGTAGCGGCAATGGTGGCAGTTGATGATTGTGTTTCACCACAACCTCCACGACGACGACTAGTACTACAATGTATTGGTGGTGCCGAAGGAAGCTCCTTTTCAAGTTGAATATTGGGTTTGAATTCATTGAATGATTCGTAACCCAAATTAGGGATTTTAGTACAATCGAAAAGGGCAAGAAACGGAACATGAATGACGAAACAAATCTAACATTTTTATATTTTTTTGAAAATAAATAATTTTAGAATTTGAAAGAAATAGATGTAGGAATATATATTAGAAGTTGGAAATTGGAAGTTAAAACTAAAATTTATAAAATTGTAAAATAAAAAGGAAAATGAATTTTAGAGAGAAAATTGATAATATTATAAATTTAGAAAAAGAGAATTTGAGTGAATTTGGAAGAGTTTGAGTGAGTATTGAGAGAGTATGAGTGTTGAGATTTGAGAGAAAATGTAAAGAAAAAATGAAGGAAATGAATAGATATTTATAGAAAAAATATTGAATTTAAAAAATTAAAAAAAGAGGGACTGAGCATCCTTCTATCCCTTATTGAGTTAAAGAGTCGTTGCCTCTTTTGAAGGCTGTTGCAAAAGTTTTTTTTTTATTTGAACCAGATCGGTTCTGGCTCGAAATTGGCACTAAATCGATCTACCTTGGACTGAGACAACTGGTCTAGATCCTTAACCGGGCCAAGCCCTTACTGGGCTCGATTTTTTTCAAGTGAACCAACCCAGCTGGGTAATATACCAAGGTAGGCCATATCAAGCCAGGTTGACCCGGTCCGATTCCAAGATGGACCAGGTCAACCTAGCCTAATAACCCCATCTACTTGAGATCAATAATCAGGTGATTCTTAGTACACATTTTATGTAATGCTCTAGGGTGCACCTCTAGGTCCATAACCCAGGCCACCGCCCCTTACAGCTTTGTTGGAGTGCACATCAAAAGGCCACCGCTCCAATTCGCATCTAGAGCGACTTAAATCCTTGACTTCCTTAAGTATCAAGTCACTCCTAACCAATTGTCCTAGCTTGGTTATCCGTTGTACCTTAGGATTGGCAATGATAGCAAATATTTCATTTCTCCATTGGGATTGATAATGGCACCAACATTATTTTTAAAGTACATATAGCCATCGTCCTTTTTATGCCAAGGCTTCCATTGTTAGACAATGACATCCGACAACATCTTTTTCAAATCAGGCTTTTCTTCCTTGACAGTGGCCATAACCATGTCGCCAAATATACACAAAACCATCGACAACAACATGAAATCGATGGCGAATGGCAAACTTGGGTGGTTTTGGGATCGAAATTCCTAGGGAGAAGTCAAAGCTTCTCTATTTTAGAGGGAGAGAGAGAGAGAGAGAGTCCCTTTTCAGGAAAGCATTAGTAATAGAAAAAGAAAATGAGAGAGGACGGTGAGAGAAGGGGAAAAGGGGAGGGAGAGAGAAGAAGGACAGAGAAATCGACCGACTAGTCAGATTGTGAAGACCGCAAACTCTCGAGCTCTAAACTTATAAATTAATATGGAATTGAAGTGTACTAAGTGTGAAGATGTAATTTCGGAGGTTGGATGTATGAATGTTGTTTCAATTTAAAGGAAACAAAGTTAAAAGAAAAAAAATGGAAGTCATGAGAGCATTAAAGGTAGAAGTACACTAAATATAAACAAGCATGAATTTAGTTAAGGAAGTAAACGAATATTATATATATATATATATATATATATATATATATATAGGCAAGTATGTACATGTACTGAAATAAATGCATGCAATGAGCATGCATGCAATGTGTATGCAATGCTTAAGTACGTACAGAGGTAAATACAAACAAGTATCAAGTAAAAATAAAATAAATATATTACATGTGCAAACATATATGTATAACCATATGTATTTGGAAATATACAAATAAATATAGACTTATAAGGACAAGAAAAATTAAATACATGTACATAAATATGAATAAATAAGCACAAGCGTATTAGGTATATTAATTTCCATGTATATACATGTACATGGAAATTAATATATGAAGAGAATGGATAAATAAATATATATTAAAATATATTAAGATTGTAAATACACATAAGTACGGATATAAATATATATAAACAAATGTAAATATGTGAATATATGATAAGAATATATATACACACATAGAGACACATAAGTATATAGATAGATACATGAGAGTGTGTGTGTGTGTGTGTATATATATATATATATATATATTATATATATATATTATTATATTCTTTCTATTAGACATATATTTTATGTTAATCTTTTATCTTCTTTCTATTAGACATATATTTTATGTTAATCTTTTTTATGTTAATCTTTTATCTTTTAATTATATATATATATATATATATATATATATAAAAATGTTGAAAGTGGAAGATTTAGTGGGAAAAATCCCAACAAATCCCTTCCTAGCAGCACGTCTGCCTAAGGCAGACCTATATGCCCTGCTTTGTTATTTGTAAAACAAGAAATAAAGAAAAGAAAGGCTAGAGGACATTGAAGTAGGGATGTAAGAGAGAGATTCGTGAGAGAGGAAAGAAAACTTAAGAAGAAAATAAGGTGAACAAAGAGAGAGTCGAGAATGAGAGAAGATTGAAAAAATTAAAAAAAAATAAAAATAATAAAATAATAATAAAAATGAAAAAAAAAAAGAATGAAAATGCGTCAGTGGGAAAAATTCCCACCTACCCAAATAGTGCTCTGCCAAAAATGGCAGAGCACCATACTAACCCTCTTGTTTATCTCTCTCTCTCTCTCTCTTGGCACACTCATAACCCCATGCCTCACACTTCCTCTCTTGTCCTCATTGTAGACACCAAATTTTGTCCGAAAAAACTTAAATTAAAAAAATTGAAAAAAAGCAAAAAAACAAAAAAAATAATAATAAATAAATTAAACTCATTCTTCAATGCCCATGCATCATGGTTGACTTGAGAGATTTAGACCAAATATGAATAAGTAAATAAAAGGAAAATAAATCATGCAAAAAAAGAAAATAATTAAATGCAATAAAAGCTGAAAATAAATTACCAAAAATAATACAATGAAAAAGGAATAAAAAGATAGGTCAAATAAAAAATAAATGACAAAATAAAAATTCCCTAATCATGGGGTCAATACATTAAAGTCAAGATTTTTCTTTCCTAAATAAAGGGGGGCTACATGGTTATAAAAGAGGAGGGTTTTTCGACAGTCAAAGGAGGAAGGGAGAAAGAGATCACAATCTGCAGCATAACTCCTACCCTTACCTACCGAATTGCCTCTTTCACTACTCATAAAACCACCCCTGCTATTCCTGGTCTGCTGGCACCCCTCTCCACTGCGCCGCTCCATATCGTGTTGCATCATCTTCATCACTGCACCGTGCATCATCATCTCGTTACTGGCTTCTGTTTAAGGTGAGCCTGCTTATATTTCTTTTACATAAAATATAGATCATGTTCCTTAAAAGGTTATCTACGTTGAAAGCATGTTGTTTGGTCTTTCTTTACGTGGCTTCTACATATATTTCTTTTACATAAACTATATATCATGTTCTTTAAAAAGTTATTCACGTTATAAATATTGTGTGAATTAAAATAAGAGTTAAGAATATTTCTTTTAAATAAACATTGTGAGTGCTATTCTATGAATTAATTATTATAATTTTTAATTCTGAAGATAAACAAATATTCCAAAGTGATAAAAGGTTATTCAATAAAATAGTAAAAACCAATAAGGATAAATAATAAAAACAAAATATTTATAAGTTTTAAAAAAATAATTCCGATGATAAGATTCCGAAGAAATCACAAGTAGTGATTCTCCGATAATCTTTAGGATCGAGAAGAAGTCTTTAGATGTCACCAGCGTATTGGGACACTTAATCGACTTTATCTCGATATCGAAACTTGCCTTATATAAATAAAAAAATAAAATAAATAAAACAAAAAATGGTAATAAAAATAATAATATAAAGAATAAGTAAATAGGAGAAAATAGTAAGTGAATAGAAATAAAAATTTAGGAATAAAAATAAATAAATAAATAAATCTAAATACATTGATAAATGCAAATATAAGTATTAAAACAAAATATAAGAATATACATCTTAAAGATATAAATAATTTCCGATGATAAGATTTCGAAGAAATCACAAGTAGTGATTCTTCGATAATTTTTAGGATCGAGAAAAACCCTTAGATGTTACCAGTGTATTGGAACATTTAATTGGTTCTATCTCGATTTCAAAATTCTTTAAATAAATTAATATAAAAAACAAAAATAAATTAATCAAATATAAAATTTAAAATGAACAAATAAATAAATATAAATATGAATTATAAATAAATAAATAAAATATAAATTTAAAAGAATATCCTATGATAGGATTTCTTAGAAATCACAAGTAGTGATTCTTTGATAATCCTTAGGGTCGAAATGAAATATTTGAATATTACCAGCGTATTGGGGTATTCAAGTAATTTTAGTTCGATGAAATAAATTAATATTAATAAACAAATAATAAATAAATAAAATTTTTAAACAAATAAATAAGAGTACAAAAGTGTTATAATTAACCTTCGGAAATAAATGATAATAAAACAATTAAAAATTAAATAAAAAGTATAAGTTTTAAAGATTTTCCGATGATGAGATGTTACGGAATTCACAAGTAGTGATTCCTAACTGATCTCTAGGTGAGAGAAATATGCTAAATGTTACCAGCGTATTGGAATATTTAGTATGATTTTTCAATAAAAACAAGATTTTATAAATATAAATAAATTACAAAATAATAATACAAGTATAAATGAATTAAAAAATAATAAAATGGATTTCTCATGTGCATCATCTATATTTTGATTGCATCATTTGCATTCATGAAATTTCAAAATAAGTGTGAATCTCCCAAGGATGGGATTCTATAGAAATCGCAAGTAGCGATTCTTACGAAATCTCTAGGTGAGGAAATTATCCGAAATGCTACCAAAAGTATTGGGGTTCTTCGGAATAATTTTCAATACAAAAGATTCTCATTTATTTCAAATAAAAAATAAATTTAACATAAATAAAAATAAAATTTAATGTTTCAAATAATAAGCAAATAACAAATTGATTTCAAAATAAATGAATTTCTTTTTAAATGTTTAATTAAGACCATTTTATTAAGATCAAAAGATAATACATGATTAAGTGGTACCGTTTTCTAACGGGCGCTGTGGGGGTGCTAATCCTTCCCCACGCGTAACCGAACTCCCGAACCCAAACTTTGTTTTCGCAGACCAAAAATTATTTTTTTTGATAAACCTTAATTAATTTTAAGATTTTATTGAAAAAAATAAATGATTTTAGGTGGCCAATCACACCTAGTCAAAAAAGATTGGTGGCGACTCCTCTTTATTGTGTTTATCCAAAATCGTCTAGCGATTGAGTCCCCGGACGAAAATCGTTACGACACTCATTTAACACAAAGGTAAGAAAGAAATTGGAAGAACAAAAACTGAAGCCGAAAGAAAGAGTGAAGCAGTGACGTGTTTAACAGGAAAAGGTATAGGAGTCTTGAAGCAGTGGTGAAACCGCGTCGAGAAAAGGCAGTTCAGGCCTAGAAACGGAAGGAAGAACAGGGCCATTGTAGAGGCTTTATATACAGGTTTAGGGCTTATCTTAGAGCACCGAATGTGGCTGATCAAGTTAGGCTTTAGGTGCTGCAAATGGAGGTTTAAAACAAGGTTGACAATGGACCAATAACATGACTGAAGGGGATGGTGTTTGAGTTGCTGAATAAGGGTTGTGTCCAGGGAAAATGCAAGGTTGTTTGGAGCTGAAACTAAGTTGTTATGGGCCTTCAGGTGGCAGCTGAAGCAAGGCTATCTTAGTTGCTGTTTGGAAGTTGTGTAGTGGCTGAAAACTGGAAGTTAAGAAGACCTATTTCAGGCGTGAAAATGCAAGGTATCCTTGGGCATTTTCGGGGCTATGCAAGGCTTGAAAATAGGGGAAACGGTGGCTATTTGGGGTAGCGTTGAGAAGGCAGAACATAAGCTATTGAGGCTGTTATAAGGAAATGTTCGAGTTTGAAAAGGGGTCGGTTCTAATAGTTGAAAACAAGGCTTGTTGAGCTAATTTCAGTTGAGTTTTAGTCTGTGTTTTGTGGTTGTTGTGTGGCACTTTGAGGCTGGGAATGTGGTGCTTGAAAGCTAAGTTTTGGTATAAAAATGCAAAATCGAAACAAGGTTGAAAAGTTATTGAAATGGGTTTGCAACAATGGTCTTCATAGGCTAAAAGGAAAACCAGTTTAAGAGTTGATCAGTGACGTCAAATGAAGTTAGAAGTTGTTGAGATAGGCCCTGACTTAGGGCTGTTGAAGGTGACAATGATGAAAGGCTAAAGGGAGACTTTCTTGAAGAGAATAAGACATGAAGGCAGTAAAGGAAGTAGGGATGGCAACGGGTAGGGTACCCGCTTATTTTGAAGTACTCTATTCCGAACACGTTTATATACCACACTACCCGAACCCTATAATTACCCGGATATTTTTTTTCCTTTCTACTCGAACCCTATCCTAATAATTTTGACACTACCCGTTTATTACCCGAACCCGTTTAATTACCCGTTTAAATATCAAAATTTTGACTTTCAATCAATTTCAATAGATATCAACTATTTAATCCAAACCCGAACCTGAAACCCGAACCCGGATCCGAGATTACAAAAACTTAGTTTCCTGTTAAATAAAAACAAAATCAAACAATAACTAAAACAAAAATATAAAGTCCATAATTTAACACATTTTTAAAAATACAACAAACAACTTTAAAAATACAACAAACAACAACTTCAAGTTCATAGAAATCTATTTATAAAAATAAAAACAAGCATAATTTAATAAAAATCAATCCAACAACATTTAAAATTCCTTCAATCATTGACCAACAATTATTCTTCATCACCAATAAACATGAAATCCATAGCAGCACATGGTCCTCCTACACAAATAAAATAGATAAAATATTATTATAACCCTTGAAATGAAATATAATAATATATTCTATTTTTAAAAAAAAAAATAAATGAAATAAAATTATAGTAAGTGAATTATTTACCTCCTAACTCATTCCTTAACCAATTTTGAGAGCACATCATTGCCTCTAAAGTATCCGGATGAAGTTGACTTCGATGATTACTCACTACTCTCCCACTAGTGCTAAAGGCAGATTCGGATGCAACTGTAGAAATAGGAATAGCAAAAAAGTCTCTAGCAATCAATTGCAAAGTGGGGTACTTTATCCCATTTGTCTTCCACCAATTAAGAATATCAAAAAATTGTGTCCATGGCAAAACCGGCTCATCCAAATAGTGATCCAACTCTGACTTTACATTCACACTAGTAGAAGAATTATTAAGGAATGCAACCAACTTAGAAAAATCAGCTTGTTGAGAAGAAGGGATACTAGGTGCTTGAACTGGTGGTGTTAGCGATACAAGGCAAGAACCATGTGATTTTGGTTTAAAGGATCTATGTTGGTATTCATGAAGTAAATCATAACAAGTTCTCTTAACTTGTTCGATCTCAAAGATAGCATCATCACCATAAATTTCAGGAAAATAATACTCTACCACCTTCATTTTATACCTAGGATCCAATACAACTGCCACAGCGAGCACAATATGAATTACACTCCAATATTTGTCAAACTTGGCAAACATTTTCTTAGCCATTGCACTAACTACAACATCAGTAGCACACATCCATTTCATTATTGCACTTCGAAGTTGACAAACTTGAATAAAATAACAATTTGCAGTAGGATACTTCGTCCCAGAAAACAATTCTGTGGCATTATAAAAGATTTCCAACTTTTCAGCAATAGTTTCGGCCATCTCCCAATCTTTATCACTAGGTACTTTAGTATAAAGTTTATCCCTAAGTGTCAACCTAGGAAAAAGATCTTTGTATCCAATAGCAGTTTGAAGCATCAAATAAGTTGAGTTCCACCTAGTTCTACAATCAAGCATCAACTTTTTAGAAAACAACACTTTTGCTTGACATGCCACATCTTCAAATTTTTCTACTCTAGAAGGACAAGCTGACCAAAATGCCACACTATCACGAATTTTGTCAATTGCATGTTCTATTGTAGACAATCCATCCTTGACAATTAGATTCAAAATATGTGCACAACATCTCATGTGAAGGATTTTTCCATCAAGTAAAAGTTCAGAATATAATTTATCCACTATGATAGAAACCATACCATCATTCGAACTGCAATTATCCACAGTGATAGTAGAAATTTTGGTCTCTATATTCCATTGAGTCAATGATGCCATCAATTCATCCGCAAGAACCTCCTTCGTGTGAGGTGCTGGTACGTAAACAAACCTACACGTTTAAAATAACATTAGTGAATAGAAACATTAATGAATAGTGTACCAAATGTTTAAAGATTCAAAAGAATTGTTTACCTCAAGACACGACTTTGCAACACCCAAGACTCATCAATAAAATGAGCAGTGACAGACATGTAACCTTTCTTTTGGTTTGAAGTCCACATATCCGTCGTAATTGCTATTCTACTTTTAAGCTTCTCAAACACACCCATCAACTTTGTCTTCTCCAATTGATAAATCTTGAGAATGTCTTCCTTAATTGTATTGCGAGAAACCATCTTAAAAAGAGGTTGGAGGCTAGCAACAAATCTCCTAAAACCAACATGATCCACAATAGAAATAGGATACTCATGCAAGATTATGGCACGAGCCAACTCATTTCTTGAGACATCTTGATCAAATGTGAAATTTCCAAAACGAACATTCCCATCACTTTTTTGATCCACACTAATCATCTTTTGCTTTTCAAAGCATTTTTCAATGGTTAAATTCTTTTTACTTGAACAAGAACCCATGTGGTTTTTCGTAGCTTTTGTTCCATTCTTGCTATCAGCTTTAAGAACTCTTTTACAATAATTGCAAATTGCTACATCTTCTCCAGTTATAGTTTTCTTTTCAAAGTGTTCCCAAACCTCCGAAGTTAACTTGCGAGGTCGTTTCTTATTTGAATCTGGTAATGGTGGTATTGACGAGGTAGATGATGTCGGAGCAAAACTAGGAGGACTAGAAGAGGGCATACTAGGAGTGTGCATGTCTGTGTTTCCTGAACTTGAACCCATAGCCGATGAACCGATTGCAACCTTATCATTCATCAACAAGCTCAACATTTCCAATAGACGACATTTTTAAAAGACTTATAAAAAATTTAGGGTTCAAAATTAAATACAATAATGGTTAAACTCACAAGCATTTCCAATGAAACATTAATTTAATACCCAAACAAAATACACATATATAAACTAATTAGCTCCTCTTTATTGGACACTAAGTTCATGAATATTATGCTTAACTATGTAAAGATTAGTTGTCTCAAGATACCATTCGTCTGACAAACAAAATGCTTTCTCAATGCATTATGGAAATCATAGGACTCTGCCAATCTAGCTTTTTTAATATAAATCTAAGCTTATTTACAAAAATTTTAACAAAACAACACTATCAATCATCAGACATAACAATCATGCTCTTAAATGTTGTTAAATCAGAAGGTTTAGCAATTGCTTATCTTTATTACTTTTCAACATTAATTTTTAATGTGTTCCTCCTCAATCTTGAATCTTCCATTTCTTTTCAATTCATTTCTGTTAGCTTTAAATTGCCATATATATTTTGAAATGACAAAAACTTAAGTAAGCTTTAATGTTCTAATTCATATTGTAAATTTGCCTTATCATACATGATTTTCTCAATCCATTTTCAAGTGATTATATCAAACATTAAGACCATGATTTAATTACATATTCTTATTGGTCTTAATACTTTATAAAATGGTTTTGAATATTAAGTAATTTTCTCAAGAATTATTGAACATAAGTTTAGAAAATTACTTATAAGTTTTTGGACATTATTTTCATTTGAGAAAGTCAAGAAAAAACTCTTAAAGCTTATAAATGTTTTGAGTTGAATTAAAATCAAAAGCCATATCATTTCTAACCCAAAAGTGCAGGAAAAACCCATTCTGGAAGCATGGGATCGATCCCCTAAGGAAAGGGATCGATCCTTTTTTGGCAGAATGCCCTGGAAGCTTAGAATGAAGCATGGGATCGATCCCCTAAGGAAAGGGATCGATCCCTTTATGTCAGAATGTCCCCAACGGCTAGTTTCTGTGAGATACAACGGCTAGTTTCTATTTTGGCTCCAACCAACGTCCACAAACCATCCAAGGGACTATAAATAGAGGCTTAGAAGCTAAAGGAAGGAAAAGGAACTACTAAATCAACTCCAATACTCATTTTCCTCAAATCCTCAAGCCTCAACAACAAATCAAGAGCTACAAAGTCTTTATCTTCCATCATTCACATATCTCTTGTATTGCTTAGCACAAATCTTGTATAGGCTTTCACTTGAACCTAATTTCTGTAATCACTTGCCTATCTAGAGGCCTTCTTTGATTACTTCTCTTGTAAACCAACTCATTCCTTGTATAAAGGGAGGTTTCTCTTTAGCCTAAGAAAAAGAAGGAGGTTACTCTTTAGCCTAAGAAAAAGATGGAGGTTTCTCTTGAGCCTAGAAAAAGAGAGAGGTTTCTCTGTAGCCTTGAAAAAGAGGGAGGTTTCTCTTTAACCTTAGAAAAAGAGGGAGGTTACTCTTAAGCCTAGAAAAAGAGAGAGGTTTCTCTTTAGCCTAGAAAAAGGGGGAGTGTAACAAATTCAAGTATAGTGAATTTGGGGAAAATCCTTGGGAGCGTCTCAAGGTAGAGGATGTAGGCAAGTTGCCGAACCTCTATAAATTGCTTGTGTAAATCTCTCTTTCCCTACTCTCTTTACTTTCTTGCAATTATATTTGTGCTTATTGTATTGTATTTGAATTTCATGATTGAATAGCCTAGAGAACTTAGAAAATATTTATATAGGCTAGAGAATTTAGAGAAACCGAAAAACGAGCTTAAGATTAGTTAAAAACCGATTCACCCCCCCTCTCGGTATAGCCTATAGAGCCAACAATTTCACTATGCCATGCCAAAGTGATCATAGTTTCTAGGAAAATCAAATAGACTTATATGTTTATTTTTTTACTATTATAAAAATCAAAATCTTAGCTTATTTAACTTAGATCTAAGCTTATTTAACTAAGATCTAAACATATTTAATTTAGATCTAAGCTTATTTAACCTAGATCTAAGCTTATTTACAAAAATTTTAACAAAACAACAAAGAGTTGTTAGATTATACCTTGAGTGGAGGCAGGGGAAGAGGAACTGTGGTGTACAGCAAATGGCGGCATCGGAACAGCAAAGATGGAGTTCACCACCGAAGCACGCCGTCGATGGAGGGAGAAGAACAAGCTTTCCGGTGCTGAAGGGAGAAGATGAAGCTTGTCGCTGCCCTTGAAGAGAGAAAAGCTGCTGTCGTAGCTGGATAGAGCCGTTGCCGTCGCTGGAGAGAGTTGCTGCCGCCACCGGAGAAAGCGCTGCTACAGTCGCCACTACAGCCACCGCTGGATGGATGGTCAGATCAGAGGGCTTTTAGGGTTTTGTTACGTTTGTAGTTTGCTGCAAAGGAAGTGAAGACTGACTGGAAAAGAAGACTGAAAAATGAAACAAAAGCAAAGACAAAAGAGAACTAACGACACTGCTGCGCATCGTTTTGCTTTATTTATTTTTTTTTACTTTTAATCATTTTAAGAAAAAATAAAATACTATATTATATATAATTTTTAAATGGTTGTTTTGGATGAAATGAGTAAAAGAGGATTGAGCTTTGGTAAAAAATTGACCGAATTTTATGAACAAAATAGTAAAAACAGAAGCTAAGGTTTTTTACAATTTTTTTTTTACATTTTATTTTGTTTTATCATAATCATTCTCATAGAAGTAGGCATTTTCTTTAAATAAAAAGATGTATAAAATTTTTAAATTTCATCTAACTGAAAGAATTTTTACTTGTTACATTAAGAAATTTTAAATCATAAAGTAAGGTTGAATTGAGAGAAGAGATTTAAATTTTATATGCTTTTTTTTCATTATTAGTTTGTTCGATACTTGGATTTAATTTAGAGTTCAATATTGCTTAAATCATTTTTTTATCACAAAAAGGTTTTTATGTTTCATCATGAGTACATTTTTTCTAACAAATTTAATTATGTTAATTTATTGAATTACTGAAAAATTATTATCCACTGATTTTATTAAACTTAATCGTATTCAGTAAAACGTAGGCTAAATGTAATTAATGAATACTTTGTTAGATATAAGCATAAATTTTTTGCTTTAAAATCAAATATAGCAGCAGTATACAAATATCATCAAAAAAATATATGCAGTATATAAATAGATCTAGCAATCTTAAACAAATTTAATATACCTTATATTTACAAAAGATAATTAACAAATTTAATTTTATATGTTGCACTAATTTTTTTCTAAAATAATTTTAACTTTAAAGGATATTTAATAAATTTATAATAACAAAATGTATATCCATGATCCACATGCATATTGCATACTACTTAACTTTTTTTTAATATAAGATGTTTTCAATTCAATCTATTATCATAGATTAGAATATAATATTGTATATCTAATTTCGAACATTTGATTTCTTATTATATATTCATGTAATCTTGATTAATTTGATCAATGATCATAATATTAAAGATTAAATTGATGTATATACACATATACTATAATTATGATATTACATATATAGTATATGTATATATACATATACTATACTATATATCCACATATACTATAATACATATACTATAGTATCACAATTAATTCATTAAGCATAATTATAGTAATCTCTTATCATGTATATCTTATCATATATATTATAGTAATCTCTTATCATATGTATTATAATAATCTCTTATCATATATATTATAGTAATCTCTTAATATGTATATCTTATCATAATAATTTGTATATGTTAATGTTACAATGTAATATGTGCATTTTACTATCTTATCATAATGATTTGTATATTATATATTATAATAATATCTTATCACATTTATTTTATCATAATAATTTGTATATGTTAATATTACATTGTAATATATACATTTTGCTATCTTGTCATAATGATTTGTATATTATATATTATAGTAATTTGTTATCATGTACATCTTATCATAATAAGTTGTACATGTTAATGTTAATAGTATAAAATTGTTTTTAATTTCAATATTTTTCATTTTAATCTCTTATCATAAGTTTAGAATATATTATTATTTTTAATTTCAAAATATAATTTCATATAATATGTTTATATAATTGAGATTAGCTTGCTTAATGACTATATTTATAATCTATTCTAATTAAACAATATACAAATACAAATTTATATATGTTAAGATTTATCTATTATAATAAAGTTGTGTGTGTGTGTGTGTGTGTATTTATAAATTATACTAAAATTTCATATATGTTAAGAATTTTATCTTAACTTATTATATAAATTTTTCATAATTTAGTTTCAAAATTTATATATAGATTTTAAAAATTGTATTATCTTAAGCATAATTAAGCATAATAGTATTATTATTATTATTATTATTATTTATTATTATTATTATTATATTATTATTATTATTATTATTATTTGCTGCTAACAACATTCCATTAAATATATTTTTATAACAAGTTATATCAAATAAGAATATTGGTACAATTGGTAAGACACATGCACATGTGTCTTTTTGGCCAAGGTTCAAGTCTCATGAATTACAATTTGGCATTTATTTGTACACATATAAATGGGTAGCGGGTTAGGGTACCCGTTATTACCCGTTTAAAAATTAAACGGGTTCGGGTACCCTAATTACCCGATATATCATAATCGGGTTCGGGTACCAGGTACCCAAGGAGTGATACCCGAACCCTACCTGAACCCGATACGGGTAGTTATATTACTATCCTAACTCGATAATTACCCGATTATAAGGTACCCTAACCCGATATAATCGGGTCGGGTATGGCCGGGTACCCGATTATAGGGTACCCATTGCCAACCCTAAAAGGAAGGGCTATGGGCTAGGACAAACCGAAAGGCATGAACAAGGGCTGAAACAAGACTAGCTTAGTGCTCTTCAAAAGGGTAAGGAGTTCTTAAGTTTAGCATTTAAGTATATATTGCTCTATATGCTAAGAGAATGAAATGAGGATGGATTAATGCAATATTGTTTATATATATATATATATATATAAAACATACTAAGAGACTGTGTTGAGGATAGATTAATGTGAATATATACATCTCATGAGCTTGATGAGGATAAGAAATATAGGATTTGATTAAGCATGAATGCTTTCATGCAAATGTATGTACACACATATATATATGTATAGTTATAGATGTATAAATATTATTAATATGATATTGAAGAAAGAAATATATCTATGGTGTAGGTTTTGGTTTCGACCCTTAGGGGAAAGAAGAGATACAAACCTCGGTTAAGGAAAATTCCTCAAGGGTAAGGAAAAGTAACTTGGTTAAGATTTACATATGTATTCGAATAAAAGATGGATAAACTCATCTATAAACATATATATAAATAAATATTTATATATATAAATATAGAGATCTTAAAGATAAGGAAGATTTAAATTACTGGCATAGAAATGTATTTAGATAATTTTGGTTTTAAGATATGTGCATTAACATGTGGATAAGTGTGACGAGATATGTGATTTAATTGGTTTGTAGCAGCTTGGACTGAAGTGGAAGATTTAGTGTTGATTTGGAGGTTTGAAAAAGATGATTGTTAAGCCTCGAGGTAAGTAGGTTAAGTAAAATCTGTTAGCACCATCTCGTAGGAATGGTTTAAATTTTATAAATTCATTTATGCTTGGGCTGGATTGAAACTTGTTTTCTGCCTTGCGTGTTGTGGCCAGCCAAGCATGCATGTTAAGTGAAGTGAACTAATGCATATATGCATTCACGTATCGCATGTTTTGAGTTTCATTACTTAATATTTATGTTTTAAGGGCTTGCATTTTATTTTAAATTAGCCAAGTCTTGGTTTGAACTGACATTTGAAACAAATTGAAAGTACCCTATATTTCAAACTCAAAACTGATTTAAAAAGTGATTTGAAATCCATGGAAGACAAGTGCTACATGAGGAAATTGTTTTCAAACTGTTTTTGAGTGCAGGCATATCCTATGACCTTCCGGTCATTTCTAGCCTATCGAGCTTAGCTTTAGGCCTTATTACCCATCTATCGAGCTTTGTGGTCTAGACTACTATACTGTACTGTACCTATCGAGCCTAGTACTCTAGGTAAACTATTAGGCTTGTCTGAAAAACCAACAGACAAGTTCCAACTCTCAACTGATCAGCGAGACTGGAGTACCGTTCTATAGCTATAGATTTCGTGTTGTTTGCGACACCATTCCATCGCTAGCTAGGATGGATACTATTATCGTATCACTGATTGAGGATTCTTGCCTAAACTCTACATATTGTCATTTTACTATCAGAAGTGATTTAAGTGAATTGAGGCTGCATGCCGAACGGGTACCGATTTTCGTTTTATGAACTTATTGATTTATCGAAGTTCATACTGATTGATTTATCGAACTGCATACTGATTGATTTATTGAAGTACTCACTGATTGATTTATCGAAATACCTATTGATTGACTTATCGCAAACTATACTGATTGGTTTATCGAAATTTAGTGACTGATTTCTTGAAATGCATAGTGAATGGATTTAATCAAAATGCATAGTAAATTTGATTTAAATAAAGCGCATAATGAAAGTATTTTGAACTAAAGTGCATGGCGAAAATGTTTTGATTTATGACTGTGATTGAATACCATGCATATATGTCACTTCAGCATTGCTTTCTCCACACTTGCACGTAGATCGATATGAGTCTAACTGCATTTACTTAAATTACTTACCGAGTTATGGTTTTGTACCCTTTCCTAACAACTTTGCTAATCATACAAGCTAGACTCTCGGAGTTTCAGTACGACCCTCGGAGATGATATTTATTAGTGATATTTGTTTAGTCCTCCAAGCTTTGCTTTTGCCATTTTGAGGCATATGGATCTTATATGGATGTTAGTTATCATGTATGGATATTATAGGGTACACAACACTGTTTAATGAAAATATTTTGGGATGTAACTTAAGATCGCTTTAGATTATTATAGACTAATATGATTATCAAGTGTGATTCGGGGAAATGATTGATGTACAACAAATATGAGCTTTGTGGAATGCTAATATATTTAACTGATGATTTTTGGAAATGTGTAATATATGGTAACATAGACTGTGGATTTTGGAATTGAAATATGTTGTTGGAAATAGTTGTTATTTTGTAGGTTATTTACTGGGGAAAATCGATTATATATCAGGGGGAGTTTTCGATCTTTTTATTTTGCTAGTTTAACCTTGAATTAACTCATCGAGGAGTTAAGTTGAATTTGCCTTAGGAGTTAACAACTTAAATGGTGAAGTAAAAAAAAAATAAAGCGGATTGTGAAATGCGAAATTAATTTAGAGATGACACTGACATCGAATACAAACCTTAAAGTGAAAAGAAAAATTTAGTTCGTAAAATTGGTAAACTGTAATACAGTAAAAGTGGTAATAAATGTCACAGTTTTCGGGTTGTGACATCATGTTTTTTGTTCAAAATCACACTGTATGCACAAGCGAGTATGTCGTTTTAAAAATTCTAATAGTTCAAACAACTCAATATTCTAGCGCATACATTTTAAACCCATGCATTTCTTTTAATATTTAAGTCAAACAAATTTAAGGTTCTAACATACGTACGTAAATTAGTGCACACTTTCAAATAATCAAGTTTTAAGATCATGTATACTTAAAGTTGATACAAATAGAAATCCGAGTTCAAAACAGTATGATACAATAGTTATCCAACATGTCAGTGCCACTTTATTCGGTCATCTTAATCAAATCACACATAAGACACTACTCATAATGTCGGTTACCACTATAAATCATTTATATCAAATCACTCAATATAATATCTATGCCATGTCTAATACCTTTGTCATATATTATCCGTTCATGCATACATTCTCATTCTCATTATATCACATGTTAAATAATCAATTCCCAATATTGTCTTAACAGATATGAAATTACCATACCATAGTCTAACATTATTTCAAATATACATTCTATTGTCAATCCACAATATTCTAACATCATTTCATCAGTTTGCTATCACCAAAATAATAGTATTCCATAAGACATTAAAATCACTAGTCTGTAATTAATATTAACATTACCATAAAAATCTATTTACCATGCAGGCTGTCGTACATTTACTAATATCATTTCAATTCCATGATTTTTACTTGGGCTATTATGCCTTTCTAGTATCGCTATAAAACCATAATACCTTTTATTAATCAAACCTTTAGTTTCAAACCTGTTCAATTATATCAATCAGATAAGTATTTTCAAATCAATACATTGAAATCATTTCTAACCTATTATTTATTCCTTCTTTCTAAAAACCATAATTATTTCCACAAACAGTTACTTTCCAAATCAATTCTTTATAAAAATTTCGGTAGCACAACATTTCTATAATTAGGACCTCTTGTACAAAGCAATCAATAAAAATCTCAATCCATCTCAAAGACGCTCAATTTTATAAAATCCACAACATAATATTTCTTTAAATCCTCAATATATTCATTACATAAAAACCACAATCAATGCATTACTATAAACACACCATTAAGTTCATTATTTGAAATCCAAAATCAGTCAGTTACTTTAAATCATTATCAATTAAGACAAATCATATCTTTTCCCGACATCACAATCACATCGTCATAAATAGTGATTCCACAAAGCCTATTGTCATAGGAGCACCTTTTATATTTTTTTTTTTCATTTCAATTTTCATATAGTATTGAGGTTCTCACTCTTTTAAATAACTAACTTATTGAATTCGTTTTTTATATCAACATATACTTTCACAATAATGCTTAAAATATATCTCTATTTCTATAAAATTAATTCACCAAGTGCATCAACCTATCAATCCATACAACTTGAAGTTCGCATCATGATATGTCTATACCTAATTCATTATCATCCACAATATTGCTAAAATATGTTTCGATCTTCAAATTATAATTATCCAACCTTCCAACAATATTCTCGAAATCTCTCCTCCACATTTCATATCCATTCCGACCTACTTAGTTAACCATAAACATATATTCTTTCAATAATATTGAAATTCTCAATATAATACACTAGCAACACCATATCATCATCAAACATATTTCTAAACTACACAATATAATACTACCACTACTTTATAAAGTATCTTACCTATTCACCAAAGCTTAGTGCATTTCCGACTTCCAAGCTTAGCCGAACTCCACCATTCACCTCATTACTGTTTTGCTATAATTTCAACAATTCACAGATATTTTCACTTAAAAAATAATCCAATAATTTCTAATAAATTTCATATAAATGTAATGAAATATTTTAATTAACGTACCTATTTCCTCATTCAATTTCTAGTAAAATACCCCAACTTTCCTCTTTTCTTTTCTCTTTTTTTTTTTGGAGCTTTCTTGCTTCAGCTGAACAGTAGCTAGTT
This sequence comes from Heritiera littoralis, assembly GCA_031772115.1. Lineage (NCBI taxonomy): Eukaryota > Viridiplantae > Streptophyta > Magnoliopsida > Malvales > Malvaceae > Heritiera > Heritiera littoralis. Next base: position 2,492,033 of record JAPDPK010000111.1, on the reverse strand, counting down.
CGACACTAACTAGCTGTTGTAAAAGGCTTCGGTTTAGCACTTAAATGCCACTAGGAGCAGTCAAAATTCACCTGCTTTTGACTCGGCAACCAACCTTTGTTATAGCCTCGTTTTAAGCACCCAACACAGCCTTTTCGATCCCTTGTTTACAAGCTCCTCTATTTAGGTGCCTCGATCAACACCGATAAACTCACCTTCTTCAGCACTGAAAGCTAGCACCGAACAGCCCATTTTGAACACTGTTTCGAACCCCAAGCCTTGTTTTGGCCTCCAACAGCCAGCCTTTGACCTTCCATTTCTACACTCAACAATCTCCCAATCTTAGCCCCGAGAACTCCAAAAATCTAGCTTTGTTTTAGTGCTAAAATAAGCCGTTTCCAGCCTTCGTTTTAAGCGCCTTTGCCTTAGCCCAAACCACTGCTATTTTAGCCTCTCGGGTTTGTCTCCAATTCAGCCGAGGACTTCAGCATTTGAGCCCCTGTTTCTCGGTTGTTCCCTGTTGCTTCGATGGTGGTAACAGCCTTGAGTTCGACCTCCACTTAGCGCCAAATTAGCACCTCACGTGGTTGTCTCCTCCCTAGCCGAACCCAACATCTTTTCTCCTTGTTCTTCCCCTGTTTAGGTGCCCTGATCAGCACCACAAAATGCTAAGTTCTAGCTCGTATTGCAGCCTCTGTCTTCCACCTCTGCTTTTGTCCTCTGCTGCTGACAGTGGTAAGGCTATAGCCGTACCTTTCCTTTCTTCATCTTCTTCTCTTCTTTCCCTTCGGCTACTCCTCCCTCTTCTCACAATTTTTCTTCAGCTTGTGGTTCTCTCTCTTGTGCCTCTCTTTCTTTGCTTATTCTATATTTATTTTATTATTATTATTATTATTAATTGGACAATGGCAGAGGTGGTCTGCCTTAGTAGACCATGTAAATGTTCCATTTTATAATAATGTTTTTTTAATTTATGTATACTTATTTATTTCCTTTTGCTTAATATATATATATATCTATATATATATATATATTTTATTTTCTTAATTGTAAATAGAGCTGTCAAAATGGTCCAGTCCTGATAGGTTAGGCCATAAATGGGTCGAGCCAAAAAGCATTTTTTGTTAAATGGGCCTGAAAATGCAAGCTCATATCTGGTCTTAAGAGATAACAGGCTTAAATGGGCCAGCCCGTATAAGAAATTAAAAAAATTAAAATTTATATTAAAATCCCAATTTTCAGTATATAAACAAAATAAAATTTGAAATAAATATTAAACAAACATAAAATAAATTCATACCAAATCCATCAAGTCTTTAACGTCATTTGAACATTACATATTAATAGTCTAACAAACATAATATAAATTGTTTTAACAAACTTAATTATTGAAAAACATTTCTCAATAATATTAAAAATCAAAAAAATGATACACAAATCCATGTCTATCCATCTCCTACATAGTGTTAATAACATTTAATCAATTCTTTTTTAACTTCGCTATCTACAAACATAAATAAGGAACAATATAGAAACTCACAAGAATTAAACTTATGAATTGGTTAAAAATGGCCAACTAATTAATAACATTACCTTCAAAAAACCAAGAATCCAATTTTTGGTGCAAATGAGAGTTTTTACATTCTCATGATCTAGAGAACTTCAATATTTATTTAAAACATGAGAACCAATACTAAAAGAACTCTCCGATGCCACCGTTGTTATTGGAATACTCAAGATATCATAAGTTATACTTGCAAGCTCTGAAAATCTTGGCTTATTATCTTTCCACCATTACAACACATTTAAATCTTCAACCATACTGTGAAGACCGAGAATTTTCTAAATAAATATAAGGTATCCGGAAAATTTAATTTGGACAAATTGAAACTCAAATTTAAATAAGAAATAAAAAGGAAAATTAAATTTTGAAATAAGAAATGAAGGAGGAAATTTAATTTGGATAAATGGAAATCCAAATTAAATAAGAAAATGGAGAAAATAATTTTGGATATTTAGAAATCCAAAACTTAATAAGAAATAAAAATATTTTGATATATTTATATAATGATATTATATAAATATACCTTGGATAAATAGAAATATTATTTTGTGTTAAAAGTGTAAAAAGTATATATATAAATATATATATTTTTAAATTTGAGTATAGATGTATAAGTGGTTATATGAAATATATATTTTACATATATATGATATATATATGAAATATATATAGTAATGTGAATTAAAATATATATATAAGTGATTTATATAAATATATATATATACTTATATATATAAAAAAATAAATAAATAAAATAATTTAAAAAAAAAGAAACAGACGTGGGAATCGGGGAACCCGATTCCCACACTTCTCTTCTGTTTACCAAAACAGAAGAGAAGCAAATAGAGACACAAGGGAGAGCCGGCCGGCGCCGGGAGGAAAAAGAGGCAGCGCCGCCACCGGTGAGCCGAGGAGAGGAAGCTGACGCCGACGCCAACGCCAACGGCGGGAAAGAGAAAGGAGAAGAGAAAAACGAATGGAAAACAGAAAAGAAAAAGAGAGGAGAAAAAAAAAGGAAAACGGCGGTGCCGGCCAATCCGAGCACCGCCACTCCAACGCCGACACCGGCGGAGGTAAAGGGAAGGAAAAGAGGTGACCGGCGGTGAAGGAGGGAGAGAAAGGAGGGAGAAAAGAGAAGGGAAAGAGGTCGAAACCCACGGTCCAGATTCGCCACCGCCGGCACCGTCGCTGGGGAAACGGAGACCAGATCCCGCATCCTCGCAACTTCGGCAAGCTGTGGAGTGGCTGAACCGCCGGAATGGGTGGCCGCCGGTGACCGAACCGGCCAGTAGAAGCTTGAACCGGCGGAACCGGTCCGACCCGATCCGACCCGCCTGACCCGATTCGACCCGCCTGACCCGGTCCGACCCGATCCGACCCGGTCAACCCGAACCCGACCCGGTTCAAAAAAAAAAAAAAAGAGAAAAGAAAAGAGAAAGGAAAAAGAAGAAAAGAAAAGAAAAAGAAGAAAAGAAAAAGAAAAGAAAAAAAAAAGAAAAGGAAGAAGAAGAAGAGGAAGAAGTAGGTAAGGAAAATTAAAAGCCTTTTCTCTATATGTCTGGAATTTAGTAGAAATTCTTGGATTATTTTCTAAATGAAAATATACGTCAATTTGTGAAATTGTAGCAAAAAAACGAGAATGAGACGAATGGTGGAGTTCGGCAAGACTCGGAAATCGGAAAGTACGCTAAGCTTGGCGAACAAGTAAGATACTTTTATAAAGCATTAGTAGCTTTATATTGTATGTGGGAATTATGATTTTTTTTATGATGCATTTATTTAATTGACTTTAAATGGAATTATGATTTTTATATGATGCATCGATTTAAATTGATTTGCTAAAAATGCTAAGAGGACCCACAACTGATGGTGGGGGTCTTAGTAAGAGGTAAAATTGGTGAGAATCAACGGCTGCAAGTATAAATTGTGTTTCCCTTGCAGGAGGTTAGGGAAAATTATATGCTGCCGAAATTTTTAGGAAAATAATTGAGGAAAAAGATTAAGTTTCTCACATAAATGGAATCTTGGAGATAATTATTGAAAATAAAATATTGAAAGGATTTTATAGTATTACCGAAAGAGTTTGATATTGAAATCGATGAGAAGATAGATCGTTGAAAACGATAATGTGGTGAATTACATGGTTTTAAAATCTTATAGAATCGATAAATCAAGTAATTTTAATATCACAAATGGTATCAAGTTGAGATTGAGGTGGAATTATTAATTAGACGGATCACGGATAAAAGTGATGATAATTATATGATGTAGCTTGGAAGAGAAGATCACAGTTGAAATTTCGATGGTCGAATGATTGGATTGTGAAGTTATTAACGGAGTAATGATTTCCAGAATTTACCGAGTCCGGTTTCATGATTTTGAAATAATTTCGAAAGTGATAATATGGACAAATTCGAGAGATTGAAATGGAGATTTAATTACGACACAATCCGATCAATTATGGATTCAAAGAAATGAGTGATAAATATGTGAAAAGATGATTGTGCTTATAACCTTAGAATAGATCTTGAATAATAAGATCGACAATTGCATAAGTTCGGATAAAATCATAAAGGCCACATGAAAATGGATTTGAGGATTTAGATACGATTTTGTGATAGTAAATGAAATTGAACCTCAAATCGAAAATGATAAACATGTATCAATAGATCAAATCATAAATGGATTTGATAAGTGATTATCGATTTTGTGATTCTGTTATCCTCGATGTCGATTCTGGAACAGATATTGAAGGATGATATTATTATTTGCATAAATTCGGTAACTTGATGACTATTTTAGAAATTGATGTTTAAATGCTTATCAAAACTTAGAGGATTCATACTAATGATGCGATCCTAATATTGATGATGAAGTGTATAAATGATTATAATAGTCAATGACGATCAAGAAAGGGTATTGAATACCGAATGGTCTGAATACCAAGTGATTCGATTTCCAAATGAATTGAGTATTGAGCAAATTGAATACTGAATTAGATGAATAGTGAATGAATTGTATAGTGATTTATTGGTTGACAGAAAGAAAGTCTTGAAATCGAATAATTGATAGTGATAAAGTTAAATGAATCGCTTTAGCGTATTTGATGGAAACATTACCGAAGTTGCATACTGAAATGTTTTACAGCATCGCATTTAAGCATGCCTTCTTGCAACTTGAAACATTTTAATAATGTTTATATGAATACTGAAAAGTATTGATTTGTTTTGAAATGAAAGTATATGGTAAATATATATATATTTTGATATATGAAGTCTCATACAGAATTTTACCATATGCCTTACATGATATTGAAAAGAAAGCTATAGATTTAAATGTTTTATGAGACTGTAGGCACCCTAAAAGAATTAAATTCAATAAAGCATAGTGGAAACCGCCTAATTGGAGCTTTGCTCATTAGGCAGATAGATATGCTTGTCCGACAATAGTCGTGGACAGGTCTCAATCACGCCTGATCAGTGGGGCTGAGAGAGATGAGGTCTATGGCCATAGATAGCGCCCTAGTTGGTTTCCAGGGGACGATATGATTTTCACTGCTAGCTACAGTGATTTAAGTCTTTATTGATAGAGAGATGATAGGGATCTAGCCTAGTCTCTAACAAATATGATATGAAGTCTAGAGTATGATTTTTATTGATATGAACTCTAGACTTGACATGATTTATACTGTACATGAAACAGATTTGAAATGAAATATGTTTTGAAACAGTACATGTTTTAAACATGTTTTAAAAGTCCATAAGATATGAATTCGACACTATATGATTTATATGTGATTTTGTGTCGAACATGGCATGATATGCGGTCTAGAGTATAGTTTGATTTGATATGAACTCTAGACCTGATATGATTTACAGTAAATGATTTAAAAGTATATGATAAATGATTTCGATACTTACATGATTTATATACGATTTTGCGTCGAATTTGAAACGACATGCGGTTTAGAGTATAGATTGATTTGATATGAACTCTAAACCTGATATGATTTATAGTATATGAAAAATGTTTTAAAACCGCACATGTTTTAGACATGCTCCGAAAACGAATACATGAATTGAAATTGAATATGCTTATATTATGCCTTAAAGGCAAACTTTTGAAAATGCATATGTTGAGCATGTCCTAAAGTATATATGATATGATTTGAAATGATCGCGGTTTATACAGAAAAATTACATGAATTGCATATTAAACCCTAATATGACAATATGCTTAGTATATGAGAATTCCATGAGGAATGTCATGACTCGGTGGTAACGATATTTCATCTATATGAGGTCATGATATGTTATGAAACACGAATATAGAAATACACGAAGAGAATTACGACTGGGTACCACCGTGATTATGATCCACAATACGAGAATTGATAAGAGATGATATGAGAATTGATAAGAGATGATATGAGAATTGATAAGAGATGATAGAATACAGAAATATGATTATGAAATGAAAAGTGATAATGAGATGTATCGATGAGAAAGGATTAACTGTAATTGCATCCTTGTAAGTATTAAGCATTGCAGTTTAAGACAGTTTAATCCTACTCTTGTATTTATATTAGTATCTTACTGAGCCGTGGTTTTGCTCACCCCACTAAATTTCATCTCTTTCAGATTATTGAAGTTAACGTCTGCCATGTGAGCTGCTCAGTGGGCATCGGAGACGGTGTATGAACTTGGTACTAGTTTTCTGAGTTATATGTTCTTTATAAAATACTTGTTTACATGTAAGACTTAAATTGATGCACAGTACATATTCTGTTTAACAAGTCGGGATGTAACTAAAAACCGTTTCCGTGTTTGTTTAATATTTAAATGGAATGACTATAAGTCACCTAGGTAGTATAGTAACTACACCGACACCGAATACAAACCTTAAAATGAAAAAGAAAAATTTAGTCCATAAATTTGTAGACTAAGAAAAGTATAAGAATCGAGTGAAAGTCGCGGTCTTCGGGTCGTGACACATACGATCCATAATTTTTATCTCTTCGAAATAAAGATCTAATTGAGATTTTGGTTTTTTTACTTGAATAGTTTCAAATATTTTGAAAGCTTATATTATTAGATATTTCAAAATAAATTAATTGTTATTAAAAAAGAGAATTTAAAATAAAGTATATACTTAAAAAACAAAAATAGACTTATTTCACTCAAAACAAGTGTATTCTTCCCCTTTCAACTAGTATGTGTAAGAAGTTGTGAGTTATTAAGTTGGCTTGAAGTAATTTAGTAATACTTAATAGAATTAATTTTATACATTTTACTTTGATTAAAATGTTAAACATATAAATAATTAAAATAAAACAAAATTTTAATATAATTAAAATTATTAAAAAATTAAACGGGTCGGCTCATTTAAGCCCAGATTGAATCCATTTAGGACTGGTCTAAAAAGCCCTCTTTTTTAAATGAGCTACAAAAATGAGGTCCAACCCTGAATAAAATGGGCCAGGCTTGGCCGACCCAATAGGCCTTGGCCTATTAAATCCTTAAAATTTGACCAACACTATTCTAAAATTTCCCATGTAAATTATTAAATACTTTAATTGTAAATCTTAATTCCATAACCTATCATGATCATCATATTTACTTATCAACATCGAAAATTCTCTTTCTTAATCATAATTTTTATAATTCTCCAATTAATCACATCAATTTATAAGACTAAAAATAGATCAATTCGCTCACTATGAGTCGAAAGTTATGGTCATCACACATTGCAATATCGAACCACGATTCACATCAAAATGTGAAGAAACAAAAAAAGGTAATTTCGAAATTAATTGGAGTCTCTCTTTCTCATGTGCTTGCTACCTTCTGCTTTGCGTCTTAGGTTCTCTCTCATTTCATTTTCCCAATTTTGATATGATTTTTATAATTTTCTTTTATTTTATTTTGGAAAGGAATTTTTTTTGAATGCAAATCACTAAGAGAAAAAGATTAAAATTTTCTTTTTTAAATTGGGATTTTTGTCTTTGAATAATTTAGTTTCTTTTGATTGGCAATAGTGGTAAGTTTTTTATTTTTTTGGTAAAATAATAATTTTTATTCTTATCCTACTGAAAAATGAAACATGGGTATACGAAGACTTTGATCTTTTTTGTTATTTTTTTATGGTTTTGATTTAATGCATATTTAGGATTTTATTGTAAAAAATTATTTATGAGATTAGTTTTTTGTACATTCTTTTTCAGTCTTTAGTTATTGTATTGTATTTATTCTATTCCAGTGTTGTGATCAAGGATAAAGCCATAGATGCCAAGTCTCAACAACTAGGTTCTTTTTTTTCTTTTCCTAATATTTTTCTTTTTTGAAAAAAAACTATTAATTTGTTAGGGTTGTTATTTATGAGATTTTGTTTACATTCTTTTTCATACTCCAACTATTATGTTGTGTTGTATTATGTCCAAGTGTCAATGATCAACTCAAAAGCCATGGATACCAAGTCTCAACAACAAAGTACATTTTTTTCTTCAATTTAGAGAGAAGTCTATAGTAATGATGGGAGTGGATTGTGTTTATTTTTTGATTTTGGTGTTGTTTTAACGTTTCAATGCTGTCTTTAGCTTTGGATTCTATTTTGGGAGAGATTATCCTGTTTTGTACTTGTGTTTCAATAAAATTTTTGTTAGTCACTGAAAAATAATTCTCTCTACAATTAAATATAATTGAAGTGTTCAAATTTAGATAATTTTTTTTCAAAGTAGAAAATAGATAAAATAAGAGATAATACATATATATATATATATATATAGGTTGAGAAAATATAAGAGATAACATATAAACAAAACATTGACAACTTTGCATGTATCATATTATTTATTTATTTATTTATTACTCTACTTCTCTACCCTACAACTATTTTTTTCTTCGTTTCTTTACTTTATCTATATTTTTTGACATTTTTAGTTTGTTTAATTAAAATTAAACAATTTTATAATATCTAATTCACTTAAAAAATTATATAATATCTAATTGATTTAAAATTATTTATATAATATTTATTAGATTTTAAAAAGTAATAAAAAACTTATCTATCTAATTAAAGATTTTTAACCATCTTTGCACTTCTACCACCTCTATAATCTCCATTGTTAGTTTGAATTTTAAACGAAAAAACTAATCATAAATCTATCTATTTAGTTTGAATTTTAAATATTAAATTAAACAATTTATAATATCTAATCTATTTTAAAAAATTGTATAATATCTAATCTATTTAAATTATTTATATAATATTTATTAGATTTATCTAAAATCTAATGTTAATGCATTTTTTATTTTTTAAATCTAATATATTTAAAATTATTTTAATTCAATTACATATATATCTCTTTTTAAATTTTAAAAATTAAAAAACTTATCGATTAATATAAAGATTTTTTTACCGCCTCTCCACTTCTTCAAATTTTACATATTTTAACCACCTCCCCACTCTCTCCTAATGCTTTATTAGGTTTGAATTTTAAACGAAAAAACTGACCATGAATCTAAAAGTTCAATATGAATTTAAAATATTTAAATAAACAAGTTTATGATATCTAATCTATTTAAAAATATATATATAATATCTAATCCATTTAAAATTATTCATATAATATTTATTAGATTTTAGAATCTAATCTTAATGCATTTTTTTTAAATCTAATATATTTAAAATAATTTTGTTATACTTAAATTCTTATAGTTTTCCTTTGTTACAAAAAGACAAAGCTCCTTTTTTTCTTTCAACTAATGTATTATAAGTTTAATTATAAATAAAATTTAAAATAAACAAAATTAATTCATGCATTGCATGGGATACAAATTAGTTTAATATATTATCAAAGGTATTTCAAATTCACTAGACAGTTATACTAAATATTTCAAAGTCACTACCAAACAAGAATATTACATTATTATGGATTTAAAAATAATAAACAATTTAAATAATTTTAAAAACTAAATTCTTTTCTCTAAAATTCAAATTACTGAATACAACTTAATTAATTAGAATTAGATTAAAGGATTTCATTTTCACAAATACAAAAAATAAAGATTAATTTTGAATTTATAAATTAATATACTGATATTAAGAATATAATTATCAATTTAAAAATTAATCAAAGCTATATAAGTATACTAATTACTATTTGAACTTACAATTAGATGAGATAATTTTCATTTATAAATATTGTTTTTGAAATTTCTAAGTGAGTCAATGTCACGAGACATTAATTCACTTATGAGTAATTAAAAAAATCAAATTAATTTATCTTAAAAATATAAAATTAATTCTCAAAAAATATAAAATTAAGGATAAAAATATATTTTAATTTTAAGAATTAACAACCCACTTAAAAAACAACCATTTTTCTAAAACAATATTTTTTTTTTTAAAAATAAAATATAATTATTTTTCACCCGCATGGTTGAATTAAAAAAAAATAAAGTACTATCATAACCTTATTAATGTATATTAAGATTTATCTTTTCGGTCAATTCACCAACAGCATTGGTATCACTTTGTTGCCACCAACCCATCAATGCGAGAAAGCCGAGAGAGAAGTATAACAAAATAGACTGCCCGAAAAAACCCAAACTAAAATCCTCCTTCTCTGGTCTTCTGCTGCTGCCGTTTGTGGTTTCCTTTCAAGCTCAGCTCTTGCTTTTCCATTTCCTCATTTTCAAGCTATGGGTAAGCTTAATTCTTCTGTTTCTCTTCCTCTTTCTTCGTTAATTCTTCGTTCAATTCTTCACAGCAAAAACACCCTTTCTTGTTTTCCCTATCCTTTTTCTTGCAATGTTACTACCATTGCTACCCACATCAAAACTTTATTTAAGAACACCACGAGAGTAAGGGGAAAGGGGAAAAAGCATGGTTGTTTTGATAATGTTGATGATACCCTCACTTTGTTTAATCAGATGGTTCACAAGCACCCAAGGCCTTCCATTGTGGAATTTTCTAAACTATTAGCAGCTATTGCCAGAATGAAACATTATACAGTTGTTGTTTCCCTCTGTAAACAAATGGAATTATTGTGAGTTTCCCACAACGTTTATTCCTTGAGCATCTTGATTAATTGTTTTTGCCGATTGGATCATGTTGATTTTGGATTCTCTGTTTTGGGAAAAATTCTGAAGTTAGGTTTTGATCCTAATGTTGTGACATTGTCGACTTTGATCAATGGGTTCTGTGCTCAAAGTAAGATAGCTCAAGCGGTAAGGTTGTTTGATGAAATGATTAGAAAAGGTTATCAACCTAATTTAATTACTTACAGCACAATACTTAATGGCCTGTGTAAAACTGGCAATACTGATAAAGCCCTTCAGTTGCTAAGGGCAATGGAAGAAAGAGGTTTCCGACCTAATATTGTAGCATATAGCACTGTCATTGACCATCTTTGTAAGAATAGGCGGCTAACGGAAGCTTTTGACCTCTTCTTTGAAGTGAAGGGTAAGGGCATGTCACCAGATACTGTAACTTATAGTTGCTTAATTCATGCTATGTGTACTTTAGGCCAGCAAAAAGAGGTCAGAAAGTTTTTGAATGAAATGGTGGCTACCAATATTGAACTTAATGTTGTCACGTATAGTATATTAGTTGATGCACATTGCAAGGAGGGGATGGTTTCTGAAGCTGAAGATATTGTTGACACAATGATAAAGCAAGGGATTGAGCCAAACATTGTCACTTATAGTGCATTGATAGATGGTCATTGCTTGCAAAACAATATGGATCAAGCAAAAAGAATATTTGATTCGATGATTAAGAAGGGTTGTGCACCTAATATATTTAGTTATAACATCATGATCAATGGATATTGCAAAGCTAAAAGATTAGATGAAGCAACGAAACTCTTTAATGAAATCTCTCGAAAAGGACCAATCCCTGATACTATCACATATAACACTCTTATACAAGGTATGTGTCAATCAGGGAGACTTTCATCTGCCCATGAACTTTTTAGGCAAATGTGTGCTTCAGGGCAAGTACCAGATCCAATGACCTATTCAATTTTACTGGATGGCTTATGCAAACATGGTAAAATCGAGGAGGCAATGAAATTGTTTTGTGCAATGCAGAATAGTGGGTTGGAGCCTAATATTGTCCATTTTAGTATCCTCATTGATGGTTTGTGTAAAACTGGGCATATTAAAGTTGCAATGGAATTATTTATTGGACTCTCTGCCAAAGGTTTAAACCCTGATGTTTACACATATAATATAATGGTCAATGGATTGTGTAAAGAGGGATTGCCATATGAAGCATACCAGTTATTTAGGACCATGGGAGATAATAATTGTTTGCCTGATAGCTGTTCTTATAATGTAATGATCCAGGGGTTTCTTCGAAATAGCTATACCTCAAAGGCACTACAACTTCTTAAGGAAATGGTTGATAAGGGCTTTTCCTCAGATTCATCCACTGCCACCTTATTTGTTGATCTCGTCTTGAGATGTAATAGATTAGTCTTGTTTTGAAATGTTTCACAACTTGTGTGAAGACTGTCACTTTGAAAATGTGAATTAATTTCTTCGTAATCATTTATACTGCTGTTATAAGTTAAAATTTTTTGGAAACTATAAAGGCTGTTCATGTCTATTTTCATTTTAGGTGATGACGTTCCTTTTGCATTATGAATAAAAGAAATATTACACTCCATGTTTCACTTTTTGCAATAATCTTTTTGAGTCAATTCTCTTCGTCAGATCTCTGAAGTAAATGAGAATCGTTGACGGTGTTAGTTCTAGTAGTAACCTTCAAAATTCTGTGAATTCAATTTGTTGCTACTGTCTTTGGAATGGATTCATGAGAAATACAAATCCTATTTTATTTTCTTTCCTTTTGTTGCATATTGGTAGGTAATGCACGTTTCATGTGGAATTATTGTACGTGAATTTCAAATTTTTTAGTTCTATAGTTGGTTTTGAGAAGCTCTTATTTATGCAACAAATGCTCTTGATTATTTCTTCAACTTGTTCTGCTTGTTGTTACAAAAAGTAGAGACAATTTGATTACAAGGTGTGATATTCCAATATTTCCTCTTTTTTACCTTTTTTTCTGTTGATATTCATTCTTTTGTCTTATAGAATATGAACCAAGGTAGTCAAAATTAGGATTTATCCTGAATTTGCTACATGTTCTTAACACTCTGTGCCCTGTAAAATCCAAGCCAAGCGTAGCTGTGCCACTCACCCTCGAAGCACTGTTGAAAGAGTAAATTAAAGTTCAAGAGATATAATTACCGAGTGATATATTGCTATAACTTATTAGAAATCAAATTTATTATTCATAAGATAATTGCAGATGTTAATGAAGGTTCATATGACCAATCTATAGCCTTACAAATGATCAGTTCCACCAAACTTCACATTTTGTCTCAGAAAGTTCAACGTCTTTCTTATACACATTGCACACATGTAGGGTATTGACAATTGTTAGTATGATGTTGAAGTTATATTGCTGTTAGCCATGCATTTATTGCATCCATGAATCCCATAATTCGTTCATTTCTATAATATATTGGCATTGAGCCTGAAGAGGAATTGATTTAGGTTCACTTGGTTTGAAGAAGAATGTCTAGGACTAGGTAATTTGTTTGCAGAGTTAAACTGGTTGCAAAGCTTCTTATATGAACTTGTTTGGTCCACTGGTTGCAGTTGGATGGCTTTCCAATTGTGGTTGCACAGAATGATAAGTTTAGGAAACTATTTGTATATGCATCTATATTTGTATCTGACATGTTCAGGGCTGGATTGTGGGTATTTTAATTTCATTTTATGACAGGGTTGTCCCTGAGAATGTGATTTACAATTCGGAACTGCTCTCCTGGATCTCATAAGCGGAAAGCATACCCCTTCCAGTCATGTATGATACTTCTATTTGTCCAAATTTAATTTTTTTTCTTTGTATTCCCCTGCTGCTACTGCTCTTTCTGGACTTGTGGCTTTGCCACTCACCCTCCATGCATTGCTTAAATTATAAATATATTTTTGGCTAAAGGGTCAAAAAGGCCCTTGAATAATAAAGAGTTCTGCAAGGCTAAAAGGTCAAAAAAGCCGTTGAATAATATGCATCTATATTTTTTACGCAATCAATTGAGCTCTTATATTTCCAATTTCACTCTATTGAACCCTTAATTGGACGGAAACCGTTAGGTCTGTTATTTTTTTGACCGTGTGTACTGTTTGGATTTAACAATTTTTGTATGGATTTAATGATTTCTGTCCACAAAGGACTCAATTGAGTGAAAATTGAACTGTAGAGGCTCAATTGATTACAAAATATGTTAGGGGTTTAATTGCGGAAATCATTTTTTTTCGAAGGTCTTTTTAACCCTTTAGCCTAAATTTTTTGTTACTTTTGATTTTGAGGATTTATGCATTTTGTTGATGAATAATTTCTCCAAAAGTTTCTTTATATATCACCTTGACTGTAAATATTGTTAAAAAAGAAACAGTTTGAACAAACTCATCCTTCTTCATTTTTCCAAAATTGATGGATCGGCCACTATGTTTAAAATTCAGTGAATGGAAAGATGATGAATCTTGAGATGAAAAGAAAGAGGAATATGAGCCTGATGGGCTAACTGAAGCTTCTTAGATCTTCACTAAGTTCACTTGGACCTCGTCTTTTCTTTCTTTTTTTTTTAGATTATTGTGCAAATGAGACTTAAGTTAGAAAGTTTTTTCACCTGCCTATAGAAGTGGTATGAAAATGTTTACATTCTCTGTTTGTTTCCTTTAGTTTGTGTCTTTATAAATTTTTTTATAATTCTTCAAAAAAAAGTTCAAATAATTATTATGCATATTACATGTATTAAATTGATTTAGGTGGGGAGTATGTTATCCTGGATTATTATTTAGAGAACGATCTATTCCAATTTTTCCATTTTAACTCCTTGCTTTGGTCTCTTTCCGTTGATATAAGCTTATCTATTTTAAAAATGAAATGTAGCAAGGAAGCTAATCCATTGGC